>CM026218.1:14577430-14662430 GCA_014839995.1 Xenentodon cancila
GCCCTTTCTAGTCGATTAAAACAAGCCCCTAGTAGATAAGGCTTTTGGAATGGCGTCTGGGAGCTGGGAAGTTCCATTAAATATCTTTGTTATGATCCCTGAAATAAACCAGGAGCCCCGGCCGAAACGAACAAAACGAGAACAAACGAGCTACGCAGTGCGCCCTTAGATGCGGGAGGCCCTCCTAACCTACAGACCAAAAATCAAACCTAAACGAACCAAAACCGACAACTCCCAAATCAATTCACAGTTTAAAAAAAACAACAACCCAACAGCATATAAACTAAAGAATCAGCTGCCGTTGGTTTGGGCAGGACCAGGGCACTTTCCCTCTCTGGTTTGATTCTTCCTGGTGAGATTCCTCAGCCAGTCGCTAGAAAGACGAGGCAGACAATCACAAATCAAAAGCACCTTCACACCACGGCACGCATAACGGTCTGGGACAGAATTAGGACATTTCAGATCATTTCAAACATAGACTATATAACCAAAAGTATTCGCTCACCCAGCCAAATAATCAGAAGCAGGTGTTCCAATCACTTCCATGGCCACAGGTGTATAAATCAAGCGCCTCTGCATGCAGAATATTCCACAGTCAACTGTCAGGTGTATTATAAGAACATGGAAGTGTTTGGGAACGAAAGCAACTCAGCCACAAAGTGGTAGGACACGTAAACTAACAGAGCAGGGTCAGCGGATGCTGAGGAGCATAGTGTGAAGAGGTCGCCAACTTTCTGCAGAGTCAATCGCTACAGACCTCCAAACTTCATGTGGCCTTCAGATTGGCTCAAGAACAGTGCACAGAGAGCTTCATGAGTGGGTTTCCATGGCCGAGCAGCTGCATCCAAACCAAACATCACCAAGTGCAATGGAAAGCGTTGGATGCATTGGTGTAAAGCACGCAAGCAAGCTTCTCCATCTGGGAATCTGGTGGACGAGTCTGGGTTTGGCGGTTTTCAGGACAACGGTACTTGTCTGACTGCATTGTGCCAAGTGTAAAGTTTGGTGGAGGGGGGATTATGGTGTGGAGTTGTTTTTGAGGAAGTGGGCTTGTCCCCTTAGTTCCAGTGAAAGGAACTCTGGATGCTTCAGCAGACCAAGACATTTTGGACAATTCCCTGCTCCCAACTTTGTGGGAACAGTTTGGTTCATCTTCCAACATGACTGTGCACCAGTGCACCAAGCAAGGTCCATAAAGACCTGGATGATGGAGTCTGCTGTGGGTGAACTGTCACTTGCCATGTGATCGAGCAACTGATAAACTGGCTGGTTGATGAGTCAACAGGATGATTACTGGTCATCAGCCATAGGAAAACAAAATAGAGAATGTCATTAGGAGTTTGAGTCCCTAAGACTTTTCCACATGAATGTCTCTGTAAGCCATCATCACTGCATGATCAAAGAGTATCACTGTATAAACTATGTCATACAAATAAAGTCATTACTCAAAACAGATCGCTGCTGTAAAGTCGGCAGCACGTTGTTACGGTCTGGAGTACAAACCAGTGATTGGTCAGCGCTCTTTTTATGCTGAGCACAGGTTTCACAAGGGCACTGAAGGTCAGGTAGTTCTCAGTAGTCACGTCTGTGAACTGTGGAAACACACTGTGTGTGTGTGTGTCTGTGTGTGTGTGTGTGTGTGTGTGTGCGTGTGTGTGCGTGTGTGTGTGTGTGTGTGTGTGTGTGTGTGTGTGGTTTTACTCATCATGTCTCTTTGCTTTGATTTGGGAGAAAAATAATCTACAAGGGTCTGTTATCTTTGTTTTCCATCATTTTATAGCATACCAATATTTCAATTCAGTAATGCTTTTTGATACTTTACATAATTTTATTACTATTAATAATAATAATAATAAAATGATATATTTCTGCAGCATACTGTACATATGTGCCTTCTGTAACTTTTTCCCCCTCAAATTCATTTTCCTACGCAGATGCTGTGAAATTGCTTTTACCGTTGTTTACTGTTGCCTGCAGTGCTCCCCACACACACACACACACATGCACACACACACACACACACATGCACACACACACATGCACACACACACACACACACATGCACACACACACACACACACACACACACGCACACACACACATGCACACATGCACACACACACACACACACACACACACACACACATGCACGCACGCACAGGCACTCATAATTACAATATCAAATGATTAAAAATATAAATCAATCTGTGGATTTTCAGATGGGTTTCAGTTTTCAGCTGGAGCTGTTTTTTGCAGTTTGACTGCGTCTTGATGTCAGAAATGGTTTTCTTTGGTTTTACTTTCCTCCTTCCCCAGTTAGTTTTCCATTTGACCATCTTACTTTCTGAGACTGACAACAAACGTCCTACCTTTTCTTTTCGTTTCTTTTTTTTAAACAAATCAACAGTTGCATAAGAAGTCCGCAGCTCAGCTCCAGTGTCTGTTCCCTGCTCTATGTGTAGTTTCCTGCTCTTGATTTTTGGTTAGCTTTTATGTTCAAACCCATATTAATTTAAGTGGAGCCAATAAATGCATGTTCAAAGACATGGGGATAAAGATGCACTCTGATTGGGAAGCTTCTCTTTGTTTCCCATGCAGCTTTATTGCATTTTGATAAATTTGCACAATGGCTTCAGTGGTTCATGACTTTTACCAGCTGAGATGAGGCAAAGAAGAGATCGGCTGTGCAGGATGGAGGCTTTACATCATTCATTGGATCTGCACTTTCGATATCGCCTCCCTGGCCTGTGCAGGTTTGTGATTCACTGCTGACTATCACTTTCATCCAGTCATTCACAGACTGCCTCTTTAGCCCGCTGTAACCTTCAACTGATTTTTCATTTTTTTACAGTTACGTTACAAAACTCAACTCCTGTTCCTGCACAATTCAGGTATTTGCATTTTGTCAGTACATATTTTAATTGGTTTTCTATTTTGAGGACATGTCTTTCATGGTCTTCTCGTATGTTTCACTTTTAAAATCTCCACATTTTGTTTTGTAATAAGCAGCCACGCTCTTATGTTGGTAGAAACGAAGGCATAATTAGAGGCCGAATTAAGATTCAGTTGCACTATGGTTTTGTGTTTTTGGTCCGGGCTGCATTAAGGCTTCAGTAGATCCACACCAGCCCAAGTTTCCTAGTTTCTGGAACTATCTTGTGTTATTTTGATATTTGGAATTTGGGGCTGAATAATATTTTTAAACACAGAGAAGAAGTAGTAGTTCTGCGGTGGTTTGCCTGTTTTATTTCTTTTTGCTGGTATGAGAAGGACGAGAAACAGAAGAGCCGATGCTGGACTGGTGATTCTGTTCTCGTGCTGCTGTTTGCCCACGACCCAATACTCATCAAGACTTAACACTGACTCATATCCAGTGTTACACAAACGACGAGTCATCTGGCAGGGCTTCGACCAAAGTGGTTCCAGTGCTAGTTCAGTGGCTGGACCTTGTTGGGCCAGATGCAAGAGCCGCTACGTCCCCGCGGGGGCCGGGATGATTGTGACCAACCAGAACACCAACCACTGTAAGTTTAAAACATGTATCATCCTGGGAAACTCTGGATGCATTCTTACTGATTTAACCATGCAGTCGTAAACATGTGCACTGTTCAACAAGCGTCACTATGAAAAGATTTACTTTCACCCTGAAGCGTAATTGGCAGTGATATGGACGGTGGGGAGTTGCATGACGTTCAAGATTTGTAGGGCCAAGATCAGCATCTGCATACACCAAAATTTGATTTCCATTGTTGTTACTCAGAGGGATTTCACGCTCATTTGACAGATTTCCTACTTCTGCTTTGGTGATGTAATAAATGACATAGGGTCCTGGCTCTTTACGGGGCTCTCCGGTCCATGGAAAAGCAAGCAGAGTCTTTGGAGAACCTGTTTGGAACTGGCTCTAGCGCCATTACTGATTTCGAATTGGCCGAAAAAGCCCCATGAAAAGCCCCAAACACACAGTCTGCCTGCCAAGTTGCTGCCAAGAAACTGTTCTTCAACTGTTTCAAGGGGTTTGCCTGGTCAGGCTTTTTCCATGTGTCCAAAAAAAAAAAAAAATAGCATTTGTAGTGCTGTAAGCTGTAAAAACGAGATGTTGTATCACAATTTAATTGCAGGATTCTGTTGCAGCCCTGATGACAGGAACGGAGCGTCATTAAAACTGATGGTTAACTCTGTAATTATGACAAATGATGTGTGACAGCGTGTAACAGTGAAACACCAGCCTCTGTGTTAACTGAGGCATCTGACATTCGCCCAGTGAAGGGTAACAGATCCTCACTGGGCCCTGAGGAGGAACTTGAAGTCAAGCAGTTGACACTTTTTACCCAGCTTGTGTCAGAGCGCGCTTACAGCTGCTGCTCTAAGAGAGGACTTACACAGTACACGTATGCAGACTCTGCTGCCATGTATGTGCAGATGCACTCGTGTGCTCGTTGTATCAGGAGACGACGCAAACTTGATTCCATGACATCAAAGAGCCTCGTCCTCCTCCTCCGCTCAGCCCCAAACCCTCTGTTTATTTCCTCCACTGAAAATTCGTTTTCTTTCCTCATGAGTGTAATTTTCTCTAAACAGTATGATGCCTTGCCTTTCATGTCTGCATTGATGTTGTCTGCAATCACACTGTGTTTATCCGGGCAACAAATTTTAAAGGCGAAAAATCCAGAAAATGATTTCGATTTTTCAGTAATTGCCTTGTCATTATTATCTACCAATATTCTGGGAGATTTATTTTGGCACAATCCTCTGGTGTTTTATATATATTCAAATGATGCAATAAATGTGATACAGCTGCAGCAATTTTCTATGAAAACTCAATTTCAGTAGCAGCAGAAAGGAATCGCTGTGGTGCTTGCCGCTGCTTTTTTATTTTGTCATTATTGTTATTATTACTATTATTATTATGTTTAAGCTTAGTGCAGTCTTTTTTACCAGCATTTGCTGTCAGCTGCCAGCAAAAACATGAATCACCATGATCCTACCACTCCTCTCCACCAGGATTTCATCGCCTTAATGGTGTCCCCAGAAGGGGACTTGTTTCTAGGATGATCTGTGTTACGGGCCCTTTTGCCGAAGGTTTATAGAGAGGAAAAAAGAAAGAAACGGGCAAGAAATAAAAAATTGCTTTACAGCCTCCCTGACGATTTCTGCTCCCGCTACCATTTATTTTTCTTTTTTTTTTTTTTTTTTTTTTTTTTTTTTTTGCCCCCAATCCGACTCAGCATGACCCTGAAGTCGTCGTGTGATGCCATGGCAGCGTTTTCATCCGTGGGGTAGAAGGTTGATCCGTGGGTTGATGGATGAGAGGGCTCAAAAATCAGATGTCTGTCTTGTAAAGATGGGAAAAAACGAAACCGTCGTTCAGTTAATCTCAATCGCCAGCATCAGAAGTGCACTTAGATTGTTTTTTTTTAATCAACAGCGTAAACTCCACACAAGAATTTACAATCAGCAGAACGAAAAGTCTGCGAAGGTCTGTAAGCTTTTAATTGACTTATGGGCGATTGGGGCCAATGCCCCTGACGCAGCATTCCTGGTTGAAGAAGCCAACGACAACCAGAAGAGAAGATCTTGGATTTTATCCCTTGGCCGGATGCAGTGTCCGGGAGGGAACGGAGATGGCTAAATTGTAGGCTGGCTTTTACTTGTTTAGAAGAAGAAATGGACATTCTTTTTCTCTGTATCACAGCTATAAAAGTCTGTTCTTCTACTTTTTGGCCAGGTGTTTCCTTGCTCTTTTGTTTAGTTTTCTTTATTTTAGGCAGCTTTATTGAGTTTTTTTTGATGTTGTGTCCCATTACTGCTCCACCGGGACTTTACAGGATGTAGTGTGTTACAGTGACATTACAGCTACGACTGCATTTGTTTGCTGAAAGCTGGGTTTTCACTACTTGTCGCCGCTGTAGTTCTTCAGTAGTCTCTTGTCGGTTCGATGGACTTTCCTTTTTGCTGCTTTAACTGGGTTTCGGAGGGTAAACAAATCCACATGCGCAGGGCTCAGTTTGTGACTTGAAGTGTAGCTCAGAAAAAAAAAACCCACAGTTCTGCAATGCTGTTTAAGGATATAAGTATGTTCATGTGACTTTTTTTGTCAGATATAAATGAATGCAAAACAAAGCAGACATTCAGAGCGGAGCTTTAATGGACCTTTTATCCCTAAAGTCAAACAGTTCAACTTCCTTATCATTAAAACAGGAACAAGCTGTTGTATAACTGTTGAATCAAAGATATTTGAATCATTTCTGAGGAGAAATGATGTCCTTAATGTGGTCCGTCCACAGCGACCTCATTGATGCTTCAGAACTCTGTAAAACACACTTATCCAGTCTCTTGCCCACATTTGCATGAGAAGAACACTTGGATAATCATGGACGGCTTTATGGGGAGCTGATGTGATGGAATATTTCTCATTCAGTAGCACTGGGTTTCTGCATGTTGCTGGGCAACATCAACATGACGCAAGCTTTCGTGATTTCATTTCCCACACATGACACTCAATGAAATGGCAAATAGAAAATTACACTGTTACTTGTGTCCTTGAACTGCGGCGTGGAAAATAAAATGAAGCATGTTAACTTGATGTCTCAGTTATTTTCATTTAATATTTGAACAGAGACACCCCACCCCCCCCCTCACACACACACACACACACACACACACACACACACACACTTTATGTTAAGCAAACTTGCTACTGAAACAAGCTTTGAATGTGGTATAATAGGTTATCATCTTTCTATTTCACATCTTTTTCCTAACATCAGGTGTGCCTTTAGAGTAATTCAATCAATCTGACTCAACGAAGTTGTCATTTAATTTAACAACTTTTTTTTCACAGCCTAATTTCATTGGTTGTATCATGTGCTCTTTTCTTCTCTGCTCGCCCCAAGTCCCAAAGGGAGCAATTAGTTCCTATGGAGGATATGACCCTGAAATGCATTTGCATAATGAGTGAGTCACTGCTGGTCATGTATATGTCAAACAGAGACTGAGCATCTATGTTGCACTTCACCGTTCGGGTCAATCAACTGACCAATCACAGCAGTCTGGATCCGTCAAGACGGGAGTCTTAAAGAGACAAGAGCTATTAGTCTGAAGGCGACAGGAGCTGCTGCAATGAGGAACAGAAAAGGTTAGGGTTTGGTTTTTTTTCTTCTTCCAAAAATAAAACATCTTATTTTTCAAGCAGATGCCTCCAAAGTCTAAAACGAGCATAAAAAACCGTCTCTTAAACAAAGCGTCCATCTGCGTAAAAGCAGTAGAGCCCTGGAAGGTCACCTGCTCATGCGTAAGAGGCACTCATGCTGGATTTCACAGCTCCCACAGACACCTCGTCCCCTGTGGTGTCCACTGATCCAGCCATGGGAGGCTCACTCCTCCAATTACACAAAAAACACACTAGAAAACACCATAAACCCACTGCATGGAACACTCTACGTCCTCCCATCCCCTCATGGTAAGACGCATTCACACATGCACATAAAAAGACAGACAAAAACACCCAACTCAGACACACACTTTATTTGCACTGTTTAGCTTTTTACATATAGGTCCACTCACACACAACCTACGTTTTGAGTGCGTGTGAGTTTCTCTTTATCTTTAAATAAAAGAGAAACCTTCATGTTCGCACAATCCGTGTACAGTTTCCTGTTTAAAACTCTGTACACGTTCTACGCTCTACGAGCAGGCGTATTACAGTAGCGCTGTAGTTTCAGAGCGCCTGAGGTAATTTCAGCAGTACAGACATACAACAGGGGCTGAATTAATAAAACTCTGTGTAGTATTCTGACTAAAAGTGCATGTATACATGGCTTTATAAATTCTGCCATATTTATAATACACTTATGTTCTTTTTTCTATTAAAAACCTCAAAAATTGTGAAAATGGGTGGATGTCCACCCCCATATTTAAGTACAAATAATCATTTCCTTACTCCACAACTATAAATCAAACATGAAAAATAAAGCAATAGTACAGAAGAAACACAAAATATATGTCTTATTTGGTTGTCTCAGTTCTTGCGTCATATACAGTAAATGGAAACTATCTACTCTGTAGCAACAGACTTAAAAAACCCCCGCAGAGGTTAAAAAATTGATGGAATTACAAATGAGAGAGAAAATCAGCTCACACAAAGACAGCATCAGGTTTACGGTGTCCTGATTTTTTTTGCACAACTGAAGAAAAGCAATCTTGAAAGCCTGAGTCTCTGCAGCAGCAGACAAGAATAAAAAATCTAGAAATTCAGAATGATCTTTCTCTAAAGTTCTTCTTAAAGCTGCATTACCAAGGTCTTCCAACAAGATCCGAGCAGCCATCCTCGCGAGAAACCTTTTTTGCAGAGTTGCAGTTTTTTATTAACACCCACTGGTAAATCATTTTCCCTTAGGGGTCACCACCGCAGATCACCTGTTTCCATCTGATCCTGTTTTCATGTCTCACCAACCGGCTGCCTATCCTCATTCATCACATCCAGAAATCGCTTTGGTCTTCCGCTTTTTCTCCCACCTGGCAGCTCCAGTATCAGCATCCTTCACCAATGTATTTTTTTTACATTTCAAAACAATCTAATCTCTCCCTTTTCTCTCCCAGCTGTTCAGCCCTGGCTATTCCTCTCATGTGCTTGTTTTTAATCCCATCAGTCCTTCCCGCTCCTAAAAAAAACTCTTCACATCTTCAACACATCTGCCACCATCTCCACGCTGTCTTGTAAATCTTTCCCTTCACTCTCGCTGCAACTCTTCTATCTCAGATAACCCCAGACATTATTAGTTGCTCACGATTCCCTGCCTGCAGTCTCTTCTTCACCTCTTTTCCATAGTGCCATTTGCTCCTCCAGAGTTGAATCCAAGTACGTGAACTCCTTCACCTTCTTCACCTCTTCTCCTTGTATCCTCACCATTTTGCATGCTTCACTTACATTAACACACTTGTCTTGTCTTGCTGCAACTGACCTTCATTCCTCTTCCATTTAGCGCATGTCTCCACCTCTCCAAGTTTTCTTCTACCTGTTCCCTAGTCTCAATAAAGATCACAATGTCATGTGCAAACAAGATCGACTGCGGAGACTCCTGTCTGACTTCATTTGTAAATCTATTCTTCACTATGACAAATAAGAAAAGGCCCATGAGCAATCCTTGGTGCATTCCCACTACTAACTGAAACATATCTGTTTCTCCTCACTGGTTCACAGTCATGTTGGAAGAGGAAGGAGCCAGCTCCAAACTGTGCCCACAAAGTTGGGAGCATGGAATTGTCCAGAATGTCTTGGTGTGCTGAAGCATTCAGAGTTCATTTACTGGAACTAAGCTCCTTAAAAAGAAAACTCACACCATCATCCCCCCTCCACCAAACTTTACACTTGCCACAATGCAGTCAGACAAATACCGTTGTCCTGGCAACCACCAAACCCAGACTGGTCCATCAGATTGCCAGATGGAGAAGCCTAATTCAACACTCCTGAGAACGTATCTCCACTGCTCTAGAGTCCAGTGGCGGCGTGCTTTACACCACTGCATCCGAAGCTTTCCATTGCACTTGGTGACGTGTGGCTTGGATGCAGCTGCTCGGCCAGGGAAACCCACTCATGAAGCTCTCTGTGCACTGTTCTTGAGCCAATCTGAAGGCCACATGAGTTTGGAGTGCTGTAGCCATTGATTCTGCAGAAAGTTGGCGACCCCTTCGCACTATCTGCCTCAGCATCCATTGGGTCAGTGGATGCTCCATCGGTTTACCTGTCCTACCACTTTGTGGCTGAGTTGCTGTCGTTCCCAAAATCTTTCATGTTCTTATAATACAGCTGACTGTTGACTGTGGAATATTTAGGAGCGAGGAAATTTCACAACTGGATTTGTTGCACAGGTGGCCTCCAGAGAGCGACCCATTCTTTCACAAATACTTGTAAAAACAGTCTGCATGCCGACGTTTTTGATTTTATACACCTGTGGCCATGGAAGTGACTGGAACACCTGATTCTGATTATTTGGATTGGTGAGCGAATACTTTTGGCAGTATAGTGTACTTTTCTGCCACTGCATAGCACAGTTGCTTTCTTGAAGCTCTGCCATACATTTCCTGGAAGTCTACAAGGACACAGTGCAACGTCTTCTGACTTTCCTCGTACTTCCCATCAGCATTCTCAAAGCAAACACTTGCATTTGTAGCACTCTTTCCTGCATCAAACTGCTTCTTTACCTACAACTAATATTAGCACAATTGTTGCCGACATCCTGCTGCTTTACGATGCCATGCTGTACACTGTTAACACTGTTACTATGAGAACGCTGGACACATGAGGGGGGTCTAGTTTGGTGGCCTCAAGATTAGATCTCTCCAATTTGCTAATGATGAATAAAACTGAGATTACAGTTGGCTGAAATGGGTTTCCCAACTAGGCTGGATCGACTCTACAGTCCTAGGCTGTTTTTAGATAATGTCCACTAGAGAAATGAAACACTAAATATACCAATGGACTAAGAAACGTCAGCTCGAAAACATCTTTGAGACTTTAAACAAGAGAAATGTTTCATGTTTCATTCTGTTTGATCAGAACAGTAAATCAGACCATTTTACAACAATTATTAAATAACACGTTGCATTTTGGAGCTGTTTTGAAAATTCTCAACCCAAACGACCATCTTTTATGCGACAGACAACCTTGAAAATCCAGTCAGCTTGTGTCTGAGCACAAGGCTGCAGATGGCTCGTGACGGAGGGTGGAGAGCGTTAAACTGAGGCTTCGCACGGCACAATATGAGACATACATGTGTCACTTGTGATGGGGCCGGCATCAGCTGGCATGATGAACTCCTGCGCGAGCGGCGACATGGGCAGAAATGTCAGAGCCATATGGTGGCAGCATATAGCAGCTGCTTAGACTCTTGAGTTTTTAAATCAGAAACCTGTCGTTTTGTTTTGTTTTTTTCTTTGTCTGAACTCTTGACTCAATGCAGGAGCTTGCAGTCAGCTGTGAGTGAACACAACTGTGTGTCATGTGTCTACCACATCTAGACAGGGAACAGTTCTTGGTAGACCCTGAGAGGTGACATTGAAATGATGTCACTGAGTCTTCTTGTGTCTTTTTAATTAAATAAACTCTCACTTCCCATCTCCCTCTAATTCCATCAGATCCGGATACCTTTGGGTACGTTTGAGGAGCAGGTGGAGTGTGTTAGTGTGTATATGTGTGTGTGTGTGTGTGTGTGTGTGTGTGTGTGTGTGTGTGTGTGTGTGTGTGTGTGTGTGTGTGTGTGTGTGTGTGTGTGTGTGTGTGTGTGTGTGTGTGTAGAGTGCACGGGGTTAAACATGCGGATAAGACAGCGGATGCAGTGAATTCATGGCCTTCCACTCTTGATAAATGACTCTGTCAGCTTAGGGAAGGGCAGCGGTCCTCCATCGACCCTCAAGGTGCCCTTCCACACATCCATCTGTGAATGTGAGGATCTAAACCACAAGTACAATAATCTTTGTGGGCAAATCTGCTGCTGGTGCCTCAGGGGAGCAAAGTTAACACATTTGTGGCTTCCAATAGAGTGCATCCACCTTTAGCAGGGTTGGCTGTTAAATAGGGCTCTTTTTACGCTGACTTATTCAACAAGATTCACCCAGACGAGGTCATTCTGTGTAATGGGTTTTCAAAAGTCATAAGCAGATATTTGGCAGTTTTAGGGTTTCCAGTTTTTGACAACTTATAAAAAAATAAAGAGAATTAAATAAAATTGTCCTGTTAATGAGCATAAAAGCTGAGGTTTGCAAAATTGCATCTTGAACTGCAAGACGTCTGGAAAAATGTCCCATGGGAAACTATTTATATCCACTCTTTAGGAAACACGAAGCACAGTGGAACATGTTTTTGCTCAGCTGAGTTTGTTTAATTAGTGAAACCCAGCACAATGAGATTATTTTTATTATATCAAACACAACACTGAGAAGGGGAGGGTCTGCAATCACATGCCCTCTGTGATTTCAGCCTTTGCACCTATCTGTTTTGGAATTCAGTCATTTTCAGAGAAAGTCGTTTGTATAAAGTGTCATTTAAACACACCTGAGGCAAAAGTCATTTGTGGCTGTTATGAAAAGGTCACAATTAAAGGTGGGAAAAATGTTGTTGCGATAACACAGCGAGACAAGATGAAACAAATGGGCTCATTAGCATATAGTTTAAGGTCGACTGTTCCGAAATGCGTTCGGAGTGTTTCCCTTTCAAATCGTCTAATCAGCGTCAGATCTGTTTTTGAAAAGTTACTGCAACTCAAAGACAAACTAGAAAGGTGAACAGCATCAGAGCTGTATTTTGTAGCCTCCAGCTGTATTACTCTACCTTTACTTCAGTCAAATCCTGCTGTGGGGCATAAACCCTCTGCTTACTTGGCAAAGGGAAAGGAATGATGCACGATGGAGCCTTCTGGTTGGGACTGTTTTCTTAATCCCACTCTTTACCACTTCCAGTGGATTTCTGATCAGTACCATTGATTTTTGGCCCTCTCGTCCTCTATTTCATGGGAATAAAGGAATATTCGGGAGTTAAACCAACCCTAGGTCTTCATTATAGAGCACGGTGACAGATATATGAACAATACTCCTCAAAAAAACACTCATTTTTAAACCTTCCTGTACACACATGAAGTTACAGTGACCTTTGTTTGGCTGCAGGGATCTGGATCTGATGGTAATGAGTGTAAACTTATGCTAAAAACCAAAACAATATGAATCAATGTAGTTTTGACTTATAACAAAATATTTTACACTTTCTCGTGAAGTCAAAATTGCCTTGGTTCATCTGTAAAGACCCAATTTACACAAAAACTTGGAATTACATTTTTAGTCTTTTCAGAGGTTTATAATATACATTTATTTTGACATTGCAACTTGCCAACTAGGATAAAATGAAACCCTTTATGCTCTGATCTATATTCTTTGTTCAGATGCGTTGCAGTTCAGGAGAGGTGGTTTGAGAAGGAACTGAAGATTCACACAATGCAACCAGCAAATAAACTATTGATCTGTCCGGTAAGAGCCATATCGCACAGACAAGTGTGTCAACAGAGAGCTACAGAGGCACAAGCAGCACGAAGAGAGGAAGAGAAAATGCAGAGAAGCAGGCTTTTAGCCGGCGAGCCGCACAGCCGCCTTTTGGACGCGCTGTTTAAAAACAATGGCCAGGTTAATTTTTTAACAAATTTAAGATGGTTAGACTTTGAACCTCGTCAGTAGGGCATGGCGCTATAGTTATATGTACCAGAAAAGGCTTTAGTACCCTGCGCAGGATGCCGAATGTCTCTTGTATTTAGTTCAGAATTGACCGACTGACTTGGTCTTGGACCTGGGATTTATGATTTTCCGCGTGTCCGGCCGGACCGGTAACCAGCAGGTCAACCTTATTTGTGACTGATTCCGTTCCAGTCATGTGTCATACGCACGGCGGCACATTCAAACCTCAAAGCAATTCTCACATTCAGCCGAAGTGAATGACCTAAAGTTGACTTAACACGTTTGCACGTGAAAATGCAGATTATCTTGGTATCTAGTTTGAATTCTTTGGAGTTGCATTGCAAGTTAAAAAAAAAAAAAGGTTCTTAATATTCTAAAATAACCCCTTAGAGTTCAAATTTAAACAGTTTGAATATGTTATTGAGTGTCCTATAAAAGATTAAGTATAAAACCAGACATTTTGATTGATGATCAAATGAGTCGCCTCTGTATCACCATTATACATGAAACAAGTCCTGCTTCGCCGGGATTTCTAACATGTCGCAGGAAGGGAGTTTCTGACAGTTCAGTCATCTAATAGGTGCTCCCACCCAAGCTCTCTGACACCTTTACGAGGAAATTGCATCAGTGTGGGCAAGTGTTGCTTTCTATTGTGTGTGTTTGTGTCTTAATCTTTTCATAAAGACGGTTTTAATTAAGAAGAAAGCATATACATGTACTACGTAATAAAATAAAAAATAAAAAAAACACGCTTCCTACAAACACACATTTTTCTTCATGGGTTGCTGAATAATTAGTCAGTTCCTCTCCCAGAAAGGGTTAGATTTTGTATGACAGCTGGGAAGATGAGTGATTTTGGAGTGGGCGGGTGGGATGTGACTCCCTGTGTTGCAGAGGGATGGGGGTCTGTGTCTGACAGTTTGGTCAAAGTGGGCTGGTAGAGTAGAGCTGCGCAGTTATGAAAGCAGCTCTGAAATGGTAGCATGTGGGCGCCAAGTGCCTAGTTGAACACTCACTTATCTAATTGCATGTCGACAAGTGTGTGTGTGTGTGTGTGGGGGGGGGGGGGGGGGGGGGGGGGGGGGGATTAGCTGTGTGAGTGTGTGTAATAACTCATCCGCTGGCCATAGTAACACCATCATATGAAATCCATATTATTGCTTGTGTGTTTTGTGGTTTCTTTGGCACCTGAGCTTTTATTTGTTGTCCATTTCTTTAAGAATGTAATTAGGTTTTTTTTTTTTTGTTTACACCAACATTAGTGCGTGACGCCTTCAGCTCCAACTACAGCATACATTCAGGTGGATGAATGTGCTCTCTCCCTTTTCGCTCATTAATATAGTTGGAGTGACTCAGATTGTCAGGCCCTGGATAATTGCTGTGGTCAATGCGACAGCTCCCAGGTCGGAATGGCCAGGTTTTCAGCAGCACCGCAATACTGCTATACTGTTTCCACGGCCAAAACCACCGCACATTACTCAGCAAAGTAAACTGGTGACACCAATGAGAGCAACTTTTGAAATGGTATGTATGTAGATGGAGATCTGCTCTGCTGACAAAAGTAGACCAGCTTTCTGTTTGAGCTTTATATGCATGCATTTCTTTACTGTACTCGTGTACGTGAAATAGGTCCCTCTTTCCCCGATCAAAAAAAAGAAAAAAGAAAAGATTTTGTTACACTTTACCAAACTGACACCCTGTGATACTGAAATGAAGATCTGAATGAAAACTGTTTGTTTTCAGAAGACAGAAATGTGCAAAAACAGAAGAAAAAAAAATCATTATTCTGTTGTTCCAGATCACTGAGATGATGGTTCTCTGTTGGAAAAGGATTCCCTCTCTGGGTTTGGGATGAGGTGGGGCCTCGAATGGAGGAGTTTTAAGTACCTTAGGGTCTTTTTTATGAGACAGGGAGGAATGGAGCAGGAAACTAACAGGCTGAATGATGTGTTTGTGGACTGTACTGGTCTGCTGTGGCGAAGAGAGAGTGAAATAATACAAGCGGCTGGAGACTTTCCTCCGGTGGGTGGCTGGGCTGGACTCTCCCGTAGAGATAGGTGTATGAAGTTTAGTCATTAGGAAGGGTCTCAGAGTAGAGTTGCTGCTCCTCCACGTCGAGAGGAGCCAGTTAAAGAGGCTTGGGCATCTACACTGTTGCAAAAGTTGGAATAAATTATTGGTTGCCTCTCTGTAAATGAAAAGAGGAATGTTTATAAAAAACAAGATCATCCCGACTTTATGTGTAGCAGTGTAGATAGCCTCCTGGACATCAACCTGGAGAGGTGTTTCGGGCATGTCCAGTGGGGAGAAGGCCCCAGGCAAGACCCAGGACACACCAGTTGGCATCACAGTCCCACCCGAAGAGATAGAGGAGGTAACCGTGGAGAGGGATGTCTGGGTGTAAATATTAGCTTTTATTCCATATGTTAAAAAAAACCTTCAACCTGTGTAATAACTTTGGTCATAATCATCAACACAATTATTATTCGGGTCTAAATAATTATGTGGTATATTTTTCTTTAAAATTCTTATTAATTTGTGAGATGGACTGTTTATTTTATAGTTTATAGTCTCTGCTGTGAGCTGTATATACACAACACTCTGTACAGTGTCCACTACATTACCATCGATCGGTGTGTGCACGTGTGTGTGTGTGTGAGGACAAATGAGGGGAAGAGCTGCGAATGTTTCAGTCAGAGGATTAACCGGGGACTCCTTAGTGTTCACACTTCATTCATTATTGCTGCTAGCAGCAAGGAAGGGGAGCATGAGATCAGGTGCACATGCACGCGGGGTGGATGTGTTCGGAGTTCAAGCTTACGCTTGTGTGCTGTGCCTTGAGTGCTTTTTGAGCACATGAATGAGCCGTGTTCGACTTTCTGAGGGGAGTGCTTCTGTGCATGTACTGCATGCAGTTTGCATTAGTGGTCACTTTTATTTGTAGCCGCATGCCGTTACGCGATGCACTCAGGCAGTCTGCTCCTTAACAAGAATCGACATGCACGCACGATGTGGCTCCTGGTGTGTAAGTGGCGCTGCAAAGCGTTCAGATAATTCATCTTCTTAAATACACAGCCCTCCATTCATTTGCCTAATTAGTCACTGCAGGATTCATCTTGAACAAATCCTCAACTGCTGTGGATTAAAAACATCCTCTGTGCAACACTATTGCATCAAATTTAGAGTGTTGCTCCCTGCAGAGTCTGGAAAGAATTAGTTAACCTGTTGTGAAAAATCTTTAAGAGTTGGTGGTATCAAAACAAATTATACACACCACTTTATCTCACAGCACTGGACTACAGTCTTTTATAATTTACGTCCTTAGTGCTCACAAGTTAATTTATGATAAAGACATGAATGGATAATTGCGCCAGCTGAGAGTGCTCTTTGCAAGCCATTGTCTTTTAGTAGCCTGCAAAGTTTCATATGTCAACATTAACCTTGGTGTGAAATCTTAAGCTTTTTATAAATCAGCCGCTTTTCAGCTGAGTCTCCTAAATTCCAGTCAACTTTTCCCAGCCTACCCCAGCCTAATGGTTGTGTCTTGTTTGATCAATACTCTGCCCAGTCAAGTTGACGCGTTCGGTCACTAATAAGTGAGAGAAAAAAGCGAGTGTGACACCAGAATTTTGTATTGGATATGATCCCGTGTGCAGATCTGAGGAGGATTCAGCAACAAAGCCGCGCTGAAAAACTTGCTTTTGGTGCTTGTTTTGCTGAGTTTTTATTTATTCAATTTTTTTTTTAACTTAATCATTCATGTATTTGCATTCTCAACACCAACTTCAGCAGCATTTAGGGGGCTGAGTAATTTACCTCTCCGTGCCACGATAAAGGAAATTCCGTAAATGTGGTTCTACTGTCAATATTTGCCACATTTTTAACCGGCTGTAGGTTTTTACCTCCAAATATAATCTGAAATGTAATCTGGTTTGGTTATTTTTCCTTTTTTTTTTTTTTTTATCTTATCATTTGATGATCTTGGCTCTGGGGCCAACAGCTAATGTTTCATGTTTTTTCAGCAGATCTGAAGATAACAGATATTTCTAATTATAGCCAAGAATCCCCTGCTCCGTGTTCGCATTATTATTCAAGTGTAGATAAATGTAAAATGTTAATGATATGCTTAATCAGATGATGTGGTGCGTGGATGATATTTGATGTCTACAAGATTTGATTTCTGGTTATACTTTAAAAGACAGAGAGAGATAAAAGAAAAGAAAGAAAAGTGGAACGTTACCTCATCAGTGCCATGGCTTTAGCTGCGTATCGCTTTTAGATAAACTTCACTTCTGAGCTGGGAGTTAAGACCTAAAAAGCATAATCGCTGTCAGATAATATGGCTTGCTGTGCTGCTGATTGTACTAAGAGTCAGGCAACTGGCCCTGAGGTGGCCGGATCCATTCGCGAAGCTTTGGATTTTATTGTGGCATTACTGGCCCACAATCTTCTCATTGTCCGGCACACAACATAACTGTCTACTGAAACAGGATGCAAAACCGTTACTTGTGTGTCCAACCTTATCAGCAAACTCAAGAATATAGAAAAGAAAAGAGACTTTTGCAGGGTCCAACCTGTTTTTTGACTGCAAGAACTAGGGACTAAATAAAGTACCAGGGAAATGCGTTTCTCCTGTTATTCAAAATCTTAATCGTCCCTCAGTCACCTCGACTTAAATCTGAAATCTGTTTAACATGCGCTGTGGGCGTTTGTAAGGAAAACATTCATATAAGAGGAGAGTAAACACGCAGCGTGGTGCACAAAGCAGCCACGATTTAACTATTCACACTTAAGTAGAATAGTTTCCTTTAACTTGGAGCTCAGAGCTTTACCTTTACATCTTAAATGTAGAGGCGGGTCTGTGGTTTATGTTCAGCTGCAGGAGGGAGATGCCAGGTAGTGATTTAGGGAGCGGTGCCAGACGAGAGCCATTAGCACACCTGTGGTGCATCTCTAATCTTGCTCCTGATCTGATTAGAAACACGCAGCGCTATCCGCAGCAGTGTGCCGAGATCCTGGATGACGTGGAAGGATCTCGATGGTCCGCTGATTGCGGATCTCAGCAGCATACGTCGCATCGCTGAAACTTGTGAAATGATGAATAAAAAAATGGTTTCACGTGCAAACCATCCCTGGGAGATGTGAGACAGTCCACAGCAGCAGCGCATTTGCAAATCGGACCCACAGGCTTTCGTGTTCTTGCTTCGTCCTCCGAAAATAAAGCCAAAGTTGTTCAGTCCTTTTCTAAGTTAACTTTCATTCTAGCGTTTAACATCCTAACAATGACGTGTAAAGAGATGAAGCTCTTTGTTTGTCTATTTATTACTTTTGTTTCCCTGGACGTCACACGGTTTGCCCTTGAGAAGACCTTTCCGGGGTGCCAGCGCCCGTCAACCCTTCCTAAATTGATGCACAGCAACGATTACTTCTTAAAGACTATTAAAGAGGAAGCAACCGATCTGCTTTTCTTGTTTTTATCTCCTCAGTTTTTTTGTCCTTGGTGGGTGTCGTCACACCAGATCTTTGTGTTCTGCACATTGATTTGTCCTTGGTTGCCCTCCCCAGTTACCTGGGTTTGGGGTAGCTTGTATAAATTGGGTCTGGCACTATGACAGGCTGGAGTAATGGAGGCAATGCCCTCTGGCACGCGATGGGGATGGATCTGGCAACCTACCATTTGGAGGGCTACTTAAATCTACCCACCACCTCATGGTCACCCCTTAGAGATGGTCCCACAAGCTGATGATTAATTCCCTTTCCCTTTATCCCCTTTCTTGAGCCCCGGCTCGGACTTCACTGACACATCCGCCCTGTGTGTCACTTTACCATCTTGCGAAAAATCTGACAAAAGGCTTGCAAATAGATTTTCTTGACAGAACGAGACAAAACCAGTGTCAGCTGAAATTCTGCTGTAGCTGTTGATTTGCTTGAGCGATTCTTTGTTATTCCGTCAGTGCCACAGTGGGGCCGTGGGATGTAAGCTCTCAGCAAAATATCTGCTTTATTGGGGCCAGAGGTAGAAAAAGGAAAAAACAAAAAAAAAACAACAACCTGGTTTACCTTTGATGGCATTTTTCATCAACCCCTCAGTGCTATAGTGCCCAATTCGTATGAGTATTTTTCAGATCTCTATTCATCAGTGTCCTGAAACTCAGATCAGCTATTTCAAACCTTGGTGGAGGGAAGTGATGTAAAACAACTTCAAGTGTTACCAAGTGTTGCAGATGGAACATATGCAATTGTGTTCATGTATTCACTTCTTACATGTCCATTTATAAAAGTTCTTTTTGTGTTTTTGTTTCTATTTTATCCGGGGGCGTGTTTATGTCTCTTCTTTTGGTGAGAACACCTTCCTCTCTTTCTGAAACATATTTTAAACTGCATCTGCATGGGGACAGTACCAGGACCAGTACCTCTTCTTTCTGAGCCAGGGCTTCGTGATGCGCTGAGACTGCAGCTTTCATTGTCTTTAAAAGATGTCACTTTGAAGGCAGCACTTGTTGCTCCAAAATCCCATTCCAATTTTTGTCACTACTTCTGTCATCACAGAAGTGCAACTGGCAGCATCGACCCATCAAAGACTCTGGCTTTTGGACTTGTCACTGGCAACAGTCTGGATGGTCCTTTTAGTCTTTGGTCTGGATCAGACCACTTTGTGGATTTAGCTCAGTCTAATAGTTCTTGACGTTCATTGAAGTGCAGTGTTATCAAAGATCACGGCTGTCCAGCTTAGGTTTGCATGCTGCCTTTAATGCATATAAATTCCCCCAGATTCCTTAAATAATTTAAAGATATCATGCATAAAACAATATGTTAATCCCCGCCTATATTTCTTAGAGGAATGTTGTTTTTAAACATCTTAAGCATCATCCTCTGCACATCTTTTCTCCTCAGTCAGTGTTTCATGAATGTTGGTTTTGCACAAAATCATAATCGTACTCGTGTTGATATCACTTGTGTTAAATTGTATACGTGTTTAATTTGTCTCCCTAATGGCACTAAATTTTCCCAGTGGCAGCTTTTTATTAGAATGCATTAAAGGACTGGAAAAGAAATAAATTAAAAGCTAAAAGGGAAAACATATTAATTATTTTGGATTTTATACTGTCTTAATAATTCAAAGTACATTTTAGATTAACATTGTAGATTAACATACTAATCTACAAAAACGTTACAAAAACAGCATAAAATAACATATATCATTGTGTTTCTTTTAAATGTTTTATGTTGTCCCAACTTGTTTTGGTCACGGCCTGGTCCAAAAGAAAAACGTTCGTGGATGATTTTCACATCCAGGAAAACTTGCAGGGGGAGCAATGTTTATGTATGCCATCAAGTAAAATGATACAAAGCTTGAATATGCATATTTTGTGGCACTTAGTATATGACTTGAAGTTGACATGTGAGCTGTGACTGGCTCGGAAAGCATAATCACTCTTATTTCAGAGACAATGTGGCTTGTTGTGTAGTTATTAGTACTATCAGTATAATTAAGTAACTGGTCTAGAAGAGTAGGGGGCAAAGGCGGCTCTCCTAACCCCTGTTAGTGCCCTTCGTCGACAGCAACACCGGCAGCAGCTCCGCCCCTGCTGAAGGGGTCTTCGGCTGAGTGCAGCATCCGGCGACCGCCTGGGTTCCTCTGGCCGGGGACTGAGAACTGGAAGCCAAAGGCTGCCAACCGGCCGTACATTGACCACGTCCTTGTTTTGGCTCTGAGAGTTGTTTTAGCTGCATCAGGTGACACTAATGCCAGGCTTGTCTGTTCTTCCCATTTGCCCACTTTCGAATTAACGGGAGTTGGGTGGAGTCAGGTCTCACCCAGACGGAGTCTCCTGTACGTACGAAAAAACTGGCCTCAAAAATCAGAGTTCTTTTTGTATAACCTATGGATGACTCTGTGCTTCCCTGCAGTCTTTTTTTTTCATACCCTCTCTTGACTCTCAGCTCTCCTGTTAATCAAAGCTATTTTTCTCAAGGATGTCACAAGGTCTGTGTGCTCACTAGTGTAACAATTAACATATTGGCATTCAGCTGCATTTTAGTTCAGCTGCTGGGAAATGAATAATAGAGAAATCACCAACTTTCTCTTGGCCTGAGGGTAAGAATCGGAACCTTTTGTAATTTTAGCTGAACCAGAGGATTCAGGAAACAATAGTAGAGAGATGCTGTGTGCGCAGCTATGGAAGGTCAGCTAAAACTTCCCAAAATGCCTCTAGACAATTGATGCATAATGCTGTATAAAACAGTAAAGGAAAAAAAAAAGGGTAATCAGTCGGTGCTGTGCCTTTCTGATCAGCGCACTGGTGTTGGTTTTCCAGGTCAGGTCATCATCCAGGATCAGGCCCAGGAACATGAAATCAGAGACCCTCTCCACACAGTCCCCATCGATATGTAAGGGAAGAGGGTCAGATCTGTTTCTCCTGAGATCCACTACGAATTCTTTGTTTTTCTAGTGACGTTTTGGACCAGGTTATTTCTCACTGCACCACAATGACAGTTTTCCCACCTCATTCCTGTAGGCGAATTAATCTTCCCTGTGATTAGCGTAATGCTGGTGTGGGGTTGTTTTTCAGGAGCTGGGCTTGGCCCCGTAGTTCCAGTGAAAGGAACTCTGAATGCTTCAGCATACCAAGACATTCTGGACAATTCCATGCTCCCAACTTTGTGGGAACAGTTTGGAGCTGGCCCCTTGCTCTTCCAACATGACTGTGCACCAGTGCACAAAGCAAGAACCATAAGGACCTGGATGACGGAGTCTGGTGTGGATGAACTGGCCTGCACAGACTCCTGACCTCAACCTGATAGAACACCTTTGGGATGAATTAGAGACTGAGAGCCAGACCTTCTCATCAAACATCAGTGTGACCTCACAAATGTCCTTCTAGAAGAATGGTCAAAAATTCCCAAAAACACACTCCTGAACTTTGTAGCCAGCCTTCCCAGAGGAGTTGAAGGTGTTACAGCTGCAAAGGGTGGACCGATGTCATATTGAGCCCTACGGATTAGGAATGGGAGGTCACTTATGTTCATATGCGAGTCCAGGCAGGATTAGCCAGTACCATATAGTGTGTGTACTCTGCCATGATGAGAACAGCTGATGAGAACTTGCGGCGGAAGAAAAACCGTCACAATTCTAAATCTGGTCAGCAGCCTTTGTGTCACTATCCCATTTTTCACTAATATAGATGCAAGGACCCCCACCTGGTTAATGGATATTCATGGCAATGAATATGTGACACTGCATAATTTACAAACTTCAAACTATGGGAAAAGGCAGTAAGATGTGGTAGTGATGAAACAAAGAAAATGTCTTCCTGCGCATTTCGTCCTCAAAGCTCTTCAGTACCAAAAGTAAAATGGTAAACGATGCTTTTTAACCTTATCTGGGTTCCACAGTGTGCTTTATAACAAGTTTATAACAAGTTTCTCATTCACACAAATACTTACACAGCAATTGTTATGATGCTGAGTATCGGCTCCATAAAAAGTACGGATCTATGTCGTTGTCCACAAAAAGAAGAAAAGTCAATTTCATATTGGAATTACAAACAAAATGGGAAAAAAAAGCGATTGTTCAGTTCAGCTCGAGGTTCATCGTCAATCATTTTGTGGTTCATTTAGCTCTGCTGCTTCAGAGCAACTTGCATTTCATTGGCTGGGTTTAAAAAAAAAACAAAAAAAAAACACCTTAATGATTTAAATTCAGTCCTAGCAAATTTTGAAAAGAAAAGCCAAATATCTAAAAATTTTAATATCTAAAAATTTAGGATTACAAGATCAATTCTTTTCTGTAAATTAGGTTTCTTTTTTGTTTTCTTTATTTTTTTTAATCACCTAAACAATGGTTTTGTATCCTTACCGACCCCAATCAGGGATGGACTCAATAAAACGAGAGTGTGCCAGTTTCTTAGTAGTTACTCCGTTGATTAAATCAGAATAATTAGATAAATCAAGTAATCAAATTTAAAGATTTCCCCAACTGACTGAGCACAAGGTTGTATAAGAAACCACAGACCTCCACAGAACACGCAATCAGATTAAGTCCCTCCCAAACCAAATTTGTTCATTGTTAATGAAAATGAATGTAAGCTGCTCCCACACACCGTTTCAGAGGCAGGAAAGTGAAGATGCTGAAAAAGAGTTTGTTGCATTCAACACATTTCTTCATTTCCAGTTAGAGAGTGTTTAAAAAGATACCTTATTTCCATTTTTGTCTTTTAGACCTCAGGTTTTTACTTATGGTGTTCTCTTACTGTGTCCAGGTCACGTGACTGTTGAATTTCCTTCTCTTAGCATAAATTAATGTGGAGAAGGTAGCAATACTCTAAGAGCCAGATTTATTAATGCTTTTACATAAGCTTTTATTGCATATTTTATTTTTAAAAATCAATAAAACAAAAGGAAGCAGAGGTAATGCTTGGACTAGATGTGTGGTTGCTGTGAGGAGAATTTGCTACCTGGAGTGTAAGATAGTGGCGATAGGAGAACTTTACTTTTTTGCAGTTGGCTTTTCTTTGTCCACATTTTCATCTGCATTGTTTCTGGCTCCAAGGTCACAAGTGGGAAAGTGTAGCATTAATTAAATGGCCAGCTGATGTTGAACAACAGAACGGTGAGCTTTATAAATTCTGTGTGGCAGATGGACTTCCTTATATCTACCAGAGACTGCGATTCCTTCTCACAACACTTAAGCTGAAGTATTGTGGATACTCTGTAAAGAGGAGTTTGTTACTTTCTCCAATTCATCAAGCGAACACGTCTTAAGGTGGGCGAGAAAGGAGGCCATTGATGCATTTTTCTTTTCAAATTCTCCTCACATTCTGCATTAGTACAGCTCAGGACTGCAGGCAGGCCGGTCCAATATCTGTACTCTGTTCCTCAGCCGTTTGCACTGTTTGTGCTGAAATTGGTTTTTACATGTGGTCTTGTTGAAAAATGTTCAGACTCACCCTGGACAAGATGTTGTTATGAAGGCTTCATGTGTGCTTTGAAAACCTCTGTACTCTTCTGCATTATTGCTCCCTTAACAGAGGTTGAAATGACCTCTGTCCATGCAGTTTCTTTATCTTTCTAAAAAATAAAAAAAAAAGACTGAGCTGCATGGATAAAGACCCGTGTTCAAGCACACATCCTGAAAGTGGCAAAGAGCTGGTTCATGCTGGAATATGTGACCCCCTCCCCGACACATCTGTCAACAGACTGTAATGAAACTGCTGCAACAAGACTCTTATGTGTATGTATCTGTGTCACTAACTGACAAACGTATCCTGATGCTAATAACGCACTTGTCAACCAGTGACAGAACAGGAAGAAGTCATTCAGCAAACATCCTGTGTCTTGACTGGCACAGATTTACAGATATTCTGCTCAGCTTTGATAAAGTCTTTGACACGAGTGAAAGATTAAATCAGTGAGTCAGGAGAAATGTGAAATCAGAGCGCAGAACAAAAAAAATGTTATTTGCATTATATGTCTATTGTTTTAGGTACTTTCAGTCATGTCAATTTAATGAATTAAAGAATTACAATAATCCATACATAAACAAATGTATGGATCAGTTTTTCTGCGTCACTCTGAGGCAGAACGTTTCTAATTTTAGCAATATAACAAAGGGGAAGAAATTTAGCCCTAGAAAATTATTTAATTGTAAATCGAAGGACAGACTCGGGTCAAAAATAACTCCCAGGTGCAACTGTAGCACTAGAGGTCAACGTCATCCCATCTGGAGTAACTGCATGGCTATAGATGGTGAAAGTTTTCAGTCATCCAGGTCTTTATTTCTTAAAAACATGCTTGTAGTCAGACCAACTTGTTAGTTTCCCCAGGCTTTTTGGACAGGTATAACTGAGTATCATCAGCATATACATGCTTTTTACTTTTCTGTTGTGGTTTTACTAGAGCTACTTGAGCTTTTTGGACTTTGACACAGTGTAAGTGATAACCACGTTTAGCCTTCTCTGTGTGTTAACTGGAGATCAGAAGGTCACTGCTGGAGAAAACAAAATTCAAACAAACAACTTTAAGGAGGAATACTGACTTAGTTTGACACTGACACTGAGCCTGTTCCCTTTCAGCGGTACATTTCAGCGGTCGGTGTTTTGTAATTTTTTTTTTAATGGACTTGAGCATGGTAAAACAAAACACTAAGATTGGTGTCAGCTGCCAAGCAATGAGAGAACCGTCAGAGGTGCAGCTGCTGAGGTGGTTTCATGAATTCTAACAAGGCTTCAGTATCTTGAGGATTGGCAATCACGAGTAACACGTTATTCCAATACATAATTTAAAATAAAGATGTTGCCTGCACTGCCTCTTCCACTCAAAAACTAGAATGGATGCAACGCTGCCTGTGCTTCATTTATCAGTGACCCATTATGAGGCTCTTTTTTTTACACTCTTTTGTTGTTTTTGTTGTTGTTGTTTTTAATGCAATCAAAGTTCAGTTTCTAAGTGTTTCCCATCTATAGAGCTTAAGTTTCTTCAGTTTTTCCATACAGTTGTGAAGCTTTTACCAAATGAATTTGAAGATGGTTTTAAAGATAGAAGATATAATAAATAGCAGAGTGCTTTGCAGGATAACAAGTGTTGATAATATGCTTGTTTAATTTATTTGCTCTTGAGATTGCTGGAGCTATAGTGTTATAGTGATAAACTTCATTGAATTTATCGATTATGATTCATGCGGGTCAGACGCAAGGGGTTTCATCCATTTAATTAAAAAAAATGAAGCCGTTGGGGTCAGTCTCGAAAGCAGGGAGCCTTTTCATCTCCACTAAAATAGACCACCTTGTGTCCAACAGCAGGTGGTCCTATGAAACTGGCAGCTGGTGAGGATAGAGACATCTTTAGAAACTCTCTGTAGAAATGATGCAGAATAGAAAATATTTAGAAAAGGATGAGGCCAACATAGAAATGAGAAAAGCTGCAGTTCCTCAACTAACCACCAGGGACAAAACGCAAGCTTCTCTATTGGCTCCCATGTTAAAATGGTCCACTTTTGCTGCAGGAATCACATCCATGACAACTGTATGGAGGGGGAAATTACAAGTCTGGGCTTGAATGAGCAGCCGGAGTCTTGTATGTGTAAATATAACTTTTGTCACTGTATTCTCTTTCATTTTTGTATGTGGACCAGTGCTCTACAGTAACATATAAAGGTAACATATAACGTTTTGAAGCTCAGCAAATACCTACACACAGATTTCAAATCTGAATCAATATATAATAACAGTACAGAGTTTTAAAACTGAGCTGCGTTTTAGAACTGAACTCTATTTATTCTGTTTCTTTTGCACTCTGCATACAATAAGAGCTCATGTCACTGAAAAAGCCAGTAGAAACCTGAAAATGTCCAGCATGAAAGTCTTGCCAATTCTTTAAAATGTTTTGCTGAATAAAATTCCGAGATTATTTGTCCATAAATGAGAATTTCTAACTAAAATAAATCAGTGCAGCAGGGTTTCGGTCATTGACAGATATGCAGCGGGACATAATATTCAGGTTTACTGTCCTCCTGATGCGATTACGTGGTGAAGAATCAGCTGTACATGATATGTGCTGTAGGTCACAGTTGCATGATTCAAGTCATCAAAACAATTTTCTGCGTTAGCTAATTACCCAAGCCGTCATATTTGAAACAATCTCCTCACAGTCCAGTGGAGCCATATGGCGTCGATCTAGTCAGCCGAAGAATATCACAGCTGCTATATTGCCCTGTTATCAACTTAAGTGTGTACATACTGCGAATGCCACTGTTTTCTTTTGTCTCAAGGGCATTTAAAAATGTGAGCCATTCTCCTCCTCAGCAGATTGTTATGTGACAGGCTGAGCTGCAGTAACACCGACACAAGACATATGAAAGGAAATAGACTTTTTTCACATCCTGGTGTGAGAAGATCACTTGACCCACTTTACCGCCACAAGATATCAGACGACGTATTAGAGGGTTGCCGAGTCCTCCCTAAGGACATACTGTTAATGCTCTTTTAAGTTTTATTAAGTCCCCCTGTAATAGACTTGGCTTGACTTCAGCAGCAGATATGAGGTGAATGCAAGGGCGAGCGCGCTGAAGCCGTTCTGCCATAACTATAAGACGTAGAGCTTTGAACTGCTAAAGTGCTCCGTGATTAGCGTGGCGGCGGTGCCGCTGCTCGGCTTTAGATTCATAACGATAAAAGGCGTAAGTTAACAACTCAAATCACTCCCCGATATCTGCAATATTACGCACATCAGAGCCAAATAACACAACGGAAACAATACGACTTCCTTGAAATCACAGATGGCCATCTCTTACACAAACTGGAGGAAAAGCGTATTCCCTCAAATGCAAGTCTCGGCACAGAATTAAGTGCTTCAGCAACTGTTGGCTGTCTGGTCACAGATGGCCACAGCACAAAGTGTACAGGAGGATGGATGATATCAGATAAAATTACAAGTTAAATGCAATTTCTTCATGTTTTTGGTTGAGAGAAGAGCTCTATTGCATTAAGCACTTCAGGACAGAGCCTCTTAACTGGAAAGAGTTTACAATAATAAACTTTATGCCCCAAGAGGAAAACGTATTAGGCTGCAATCAGTCTTCCTGCTGAAGAGTGTGCCAGGGAGTGGATGAGAGCGACATTAATTGTTGTTGTCTGAGTGATTCCCATCGGGACTTGCTGGGCTCATAATGTAGTTAATTGATTGGAACTGCTCCCAATTGATTAGGATATTGGAGCCTGTGGAATAACCGGTGAAGTCACTGCTGCTGCTGCATGGGAGGATTCAACCTGAAGTACCGGCTGATGAATATTCCCTCCTCCAAAACTGTCTGAATTTGTTTCATTTCTCTTCTGCCAACTTTTACCCTCAAAAGCAAATCATCTGCTTCTCACATAAAACGAGAGAGGAAAGGTCAGCATCGGTGGGGCAAATGACTCACTTCCCTGCTTTACCAATTTGTCCTCAAACCATGCAGTGATTAACCTCACCCGGAGGCTGTAAATCAGCCTGGCAGGCATTGCATAAAAAAATAATAAAAGAAAGAAAGAAAGAAAACTCAGAGTGCATGCAGCTTCTGCACAACTCATGTCCTGGCTGCATCAATTTCCCAGAGGACAGACTGGCATTGCGGACAGTCTAGGACATTTGCTTTCAACATTAATACGTTTGCCAGTTTGGAGAGCCTTGTTTCTTTTTTTTTAAATGGCAAATGTGTGAGACAGCACTATTCTGCTGCACCGATGACAAATCTATTCCCTGTTTCCTTCTCAAACCCTTGTAGACAATTACATGTCCAAAATCCTTCATAACTAAGTGGCCCAGATACATGTTTGCCTCTTGTATTTATTACTTTTTTTTTATTATTATTATGTAACAACAGTCCTGATCTGTCATTTTATATCACATATACTACACACTTACACTATATGACATAAATTAATTGGGAAACACGTCTAATTTGTTTTTGGGTTGGGGTTAAAAAGATCTATACAGACATAACAATTCACAACGGCGGGCAGGCAGACAGTAAACTAATTTTAATATCTTAGTGTTTACATCACCCGAGACCTGTCATGGTTCATTCACATCCGTACCCTCATGTAAAAAGCCCACTATCACATCAGTCATCTCAGACGTCTGAAGAATATTAAACTCTCACGCAGAGTGATATGAAGCTTTTGCATCCACTTCTATCGTAGCGTTCTGAGCTACCTGGGAGTGGAACGCCACGTACGCCACGTACGCCACGTACGCCACGTACGCCACGTACGCCACATACGCCACATACGCCACATACTACCGGTGCACTGCATGAGTCAGAATCAACAGCAAATCGGTGTCATCTGCAGAGGGCCAATACAGAGCAGACCAAAAGACTAGACCGAGTCATCATTAAGACATTACAATGACTTCCATTAATCTTGTACAGCCTGAAGGTCTTTGCACAGTAAAGGTGAAGCAAATAAACTGGAGGAAACAGCAAATAATTCAGAGGTGAAATACTGACATGTGTGCCTGCAAACATCCAGTGCAATGTAGTGCATTCCTACAATTCTGCGCTAAAATCATATTATTTTGTTCTTCACTTTTTAGAAAGTCTTACAGCGAACCTGAGTGGCTCATTTGGAAGAGCGTCAGCTTCTACTTTATGGGTCAGGTGTTGGAGTCCCATCTCCCCCTCTCCCCGTGCTTGTGGGGCTGTGTCAGGAAGGTCATCCAGACGAAGACACGTGCAGACTGCACTGATCCGCTGTGGCAACCCTCCACTTTGAGGGACTCAGCTGACACGGTAGATAATGACGGTTTAGAAGTCTTATCTGCTTGTAAACAGGTGCGTGGGGTGCATCTTTGCTTCATTCATGTTGAAAGCCTGTTTATGTGGCGTCCCGATTGATTAAATCTGATTCTGTTGGAAGCAAAATTATGGAAAAATTGACCTCAAGTCCTCAATGAAAAATGGTTTCCAAAGGCCTTAAAACAAACCTCAACTACAACTTATTTATAGCCCATTTTAATTACAACCTCGTCTAAGGTGAAGAATAAAAGTGCCTATTGTGTCAGTGGCGATCGTTTGATACACCCTGGTGATGTTTTGTTTCTAGTTCTAAGTCATTAGTTCCCGTTGTTATATAGTGAAATAAACTCCATATCCAGTCTTTGAACTCTGAGTGCTTGTGGGTGATGGAAAAGAGCCCTCGGGGGACCGTTATTATCAAATCACCATAGCAACAGATAAACAAAGACCTGAGTGGCCATTTGAACTAAGTGAAACTAGAATGTCTGAAAACCACAGTCCACCATGTTCCAGCACAGTCATATATGACGTAGAACGGTCAGTCAGTGCAGAACGCCTGATGTCTCTAACGCAGCTCACAGATGTGTTTGATTACAACTGTGATTATCTTTTGGCCTTTAACCTGCCTGAGTCCTGAAACAAATGTGCGTTCTGACCACTACCAAAACAAAAAACAAGCAAAATAAAAGCGGACAACCACATAAATATGGCAAATAATCCTTTATGTTATTGACTATGAGAGTAAAGACCACTGAAACCGCTGACCTGCCACAGTTTTTCTTTATGAATTTTGAATGAAAAGATGTTATTTCTTCCTTCAACCAGAACTGGACCACTGAGGGGGTGAACAAACATACACATACACTCATACATACACTCGTTGTTGCTCTTTGCTTCATTGAGGCAGCACTTACTCGCAGGCTGTTCGGTTTAGAGATTCACTCCAGCAGCCTCCGTTTTCTTATCTCAGCTCTCCTGGGAATTGTTTCCTTGTATGTGGACATTATAAATGTCTGCATTATTTATCAAAATTCCAGTTGCAAGAAATATCCATGACTCAATCAGCTGTCACTGCTCTCAAGCCCAATAAATCTTTACGCATAGCAAAATCTGATTTGTGGAAACTTGAAGCCACCTGGTTTGATGGGGTACATCTCAACAAAGTTTGGAAATGCTGACATAAGCACATTAGAGGAAGGATATAAATGAGAGACATGAGTTCAAAAGGAAACCAATGGGGTTTTTTTTGTGATATATTTTTGGAGTATTAGCTTTTCTGCTTATTTGCTGACAACTTGTGTAACAAAGCCTTCCTGTGGAAAAGAGACGATGAAAACGAAAAGGAGGAGCTGAGACATTTGTGTCCCAGAAAATATGTAAATTCTCTGAAAGTATGTAAATTTTCTAGGACATGTACAACCCTGCTTTGTCAAGCTTCTCTTTGAAGATTACTTCAATTATCACATATGGGTGTTTAATGAATGTGTTACTTAGGTAATCCAGAAGGTGAAGATAAATGAATACCACGGAGACTGAACATTGTGTGAGTCGCTGAAGACCTTTCGGAAGATCAAAGGATTTTTGTATTACTCAGCAGAGGGGCTGCAGCTGAATTTTTCTTTACATATCAAAGAGAAAACCATGACGTTGATGTCTTCGTCGCAACCTGAAGTCCTCATCTGAATCCAGGCTCGTAGCGGGACTGATGTGTGGGAGCGCAGAACAAAGTTCAGTTTTACGTGAAACAATTAAAAAAAAATGCACCATGAAACAAAGTTGCTTATAGCTTTGCACAGAAGGGCACATAAATGTACAAATCAAATCCCTATTTAGAGTCAGAACGTTTGCACCACTGAACCTTGTAATATTGTGGTCTTAGAGAAAGTGTTTAACCTAAAATATTCAGGTCGTCTTCTTTGTCAGTACTCTTCACAGAGAGATGAAGTCATGCATTTAAGATTGAACCCCCACCCCCCCCCCGCCCTGAAGCAGTGCTTCTCACTTATTAAAAGATCAATCAAATATTTATTAGACAAGCGCAGTGCTCACAAGAGAATCGAACATGCTCACGAGCAGTTAAACCACAAGTAATTCTGTCGGCCTTACTAACGCTTCACTAAAACTCTTTAACAATTCAGGACTCCTTCCATTTAGAGCAAAGAAAAACCTCACAAAAACAAAAACTCATTCAAAGCAGCGCTCGCTCTTGAGTTGCATCATCCAGTAATGAGGGGTGACTGATTTTTGTACGCACCGCGAACTGTGATTCAGAGTTCAGAAAAACTGTGAGAGGGAAAACCCAATTAGGATGCGAAGAAGTGCGTGTAATCAGATTCCGTCAAAATGTAATGGAGTAACAGAAGAGCAGATGTCAATCAAGGTCATTCCAGGAGACAAAACCTGCAAAACCGCTTATCCGGGATCGGGTCGCGGGGGCAGCAGTCTGAGCAACACACGATGAATGTTTAAACACTTTCCTCCCCAGAAGTGGGAAAAAATAAAAACAGTAAAAATTACTTGTCTCCGTTAAGTTCCTTCATATCTTATTTAGGCATCCTGAAATAACTGTGGTCAGGCCTTCATCCAAATATTCGGCACCCCTAGAAGTTCAATCTGTGTCATGTGCAAAATCCATCATTTTCAGTGACCGACAGGGGCCGGTTATCCAAGACTATAAATTATTCCATTTTGTAAGTTATTGCTGTGGCTCTCCGGCTTTCTTTGTGAAATCAGCCGTCTCTTTGATTGAATTGCGTCATCACACCCTCTTCACCTGATGGCTCCTTAAATGCTTAATAATGTTACTTGAGTTCCTTTAAAGGCAACATTTGTGCCACCTCTGGAAACCGCACTGTTGCATGATGAGCATGTCAGTGTAAAACAACACCACACTGTCTGTTTATACAGTATAAATTCATTGGTATTTGTTGGTGCATTGACATAAATACTCATAGACACCCCTGTTGTATTAGAATTAGAACAACTCCAGTATGATCCGAGACCATTCACACTACATGTCTTGAACTTCACTGCGTTTGTTAATGTGCATGAACGTCCATGAACGTCTAAAGACACAAAGTATTGAAGTGTTTTCTGCAAACACTTCTGACACGTTACAATTTCTTTTTCACACATTTGTGTTTGCTTCTCAAACACTTAGGCCATCTTCAAAACTGCATACTGCCTTGTTCATATATGACCATGAATTTTATTGACCTCCTTTGAAAGTCACAATACACAAAGATGCATTTTAAAATTTTCTTTTTGTCTTAGATCATGTAAACAAACTATGGATGAGACTGTTGAAGACTGTGGTTGGACATTAACTGATGGGATGCAGCATGCAGCATCACCTGGCCCGTAGATGTACTTCGAAATGTCACACCGCTAAAGTTAAAGCCTTGGGGTTACTTTTGATAGTGCTTTTAAGTTTGACAGAGAGATTAGTTCTATTGTGAAAAGTGCTTTTTATCAACTGAGGCTGGTAGCTAAACTTAAGCCCCATCTGTCTATTAAAGACCCCAAAAAGTTATCCAAGCCTTTATCATAACAAAGCTGCACTATTGTAATTCCCTGCACGTCGGGTTAAGTCAGTCTTTACTGCAACGCCCGCAGCTGTGTCTTTCACACCATTCAAACTTTATTAAAGCTGCGGTTGCACAGCAGCGTTCTGCAAATGAATTGATATTGCGGCATTTGGTAATCATACTAATATTATTTAGAGCCAAAAAGCAATTCACTTAATCTAAAGGTGCATTAAATAAGTAATAACTAATTTTGTTTTCCTTGCAAGTCTGGTGGAGCCTGTATGAGTTTGTTACTTTAAGGGACAGTTTTCTGATTGCACTCACTTATCTGATTCATGGTTCATATAAAAAAAAAAAGTAATTACTGAAGTTTTAAGCTGTTTAAGAAAAATGTATGCTTTCACAAAAAGTGCTACAGACTATTAGATTTGAAATTATTCAACCTCTCTTATAACATTTCAGGCTTTGTTTCCAGAAAAACGTTCTAGTCAACCACAGCCTTTCCATATTTCCATATTTAAGAGCAAAGACACTAATGAATAAAGTAATAATGTTGTGATGTATAATACTCTGCACAGCAAGATTCAATTAATGATTTCTCCCAATGACTGTCAGTGATAAAAGCACCCAAAACTGCAGTCCCATCCCATGTATTAGAAAGAAAAAACAAAAATCATCTGACAAACTACATTTCTTTCATCTTTCCTTTTTAAAGTTACCAGTATGACTTTGTACCCTTTCAATCTGTAGTTTTAGCTGAAAGGATGCAACAGCAATGAAAAGCATTCGGTTTGATTTATGGTGACTTGTGGAGAAAGCGAAGCAATCGAGTATCTGCAGAGGAGAGCTGAACAATGTTTACCGCGCGCTGCTCAGAGTGAGCCTGTGGGCACAACACAGATGACACCAGGAATAAATGATGACTCACACTGATCAAAAGGAAGTTTAAAAAAAAAAAAAATCAGTTTGACTCTCTCATCATTATTTGGACAGTTTCTGCTGAATAAAACATTCTTTGGTTTTGGGAGTTTTTGTTTCGTCAGTCTTTACAAGATGTTATTAAGCCCCGTGACATTGCTGCGTTTTGAAACTGATTTTGTCCATTTCTTCGTATAACAGAGCTGCAAGTCTACAGTCTAGTCAGGGTAGAAAAAATTATTTCCGCTGTTCAATAGTAAAACGGTCTCTTCATCACTGAGAGTGAACTCGCCTAATATACTTTTAAAAATTGCATAAGCAACCCAGTACAGATGTATTGATGGCTTCTCCACACCTCCTGCAAATGACTTTTATCCCATTAATGGGTTGAAATAAAACTGTATCCTTACGTCCCAGATGAGCTCTGGATTCACAGAGCTAATGGTGGAGCATAGACGCGACAGTATTTGTGCTCATTGACTATGGATGAGCATCTGGTCAATGTGGATGTGTTATCTGATCACTGTGCTCCCCCTGAGAGAGTCCCGGTGTGTTTCCCCGTGCACAAACTAAACATGCAGCCATACATGGCGCACACTCGTGCTGCACATGCACAGATGCCTCTGTGCTGGGTGACTCGTGCAACTTTTGGCTGACATAGCAGCTGTACAGGCAATAACAAGCCACAACACCATGAAACGGTAAAGCTTGATTCCAGCAGTGCTCAGGCCACTAGAGCAGTTTTTTTTTTTCTTCTATGCATCCTATTACACGGTCCTTTTTGATTACTTCTGCACCTCTGTCATGATAAATGCACAGAGGCTTGTGTCTTCGGTAGTTTATATATTGTAAGTACGAATTAGGAGAATGTGCTTTTGAGGATACAAAAGTCTTTATGCAACAGGAAGAGCAGTGTACGTGTGTTCTTGATGACGTCACAGTTCGGCTGAACATTAATATAATTCAAAAAAGACAACTGAAAAAGGCGTTTATAGGTGTTACCTTATATAATGTGTTTTAAATGGGTTTTATGCATTCGTAGGTCAGTCGTTTTATCAATAAAGAGTGGTGGAAGTAAAATTAACTCTTAAACGTCTGGAGGACAGTTTTAAAATAGGCGTTGTTTTGTTAACTATATTCTTGCATGAAAAACACCATAAAACTAAATGTCATTATACAACAATTAAATTATACCTTTGTTTTTTACTTTTTACTTTCTCTTCTGCTTGTTGATGTGAGATACATTTCAGGATACTTTGCTGTCTGAAGTCTAAACAAGTCTCCGCTTGCTGCATCCTCGATAAAGCACATCCTGGGATTTGGATCATATTTGTCTCTGAATTGGAACAGTACCTTATGTGTGACTGATTACGTTTCAGGAGTACATAAGAGCACGAGTACAGACAAATGTGCAGATTGAGAAACAGCTATTCCCATAATGTGCCATAACGTGACGCCTGCTCTCATGTCAGTGATCTCAGCTGGACCATAAAGTTACACAACGCAGCGCCAGACCAGCTGAGCATGCTGCGCTGTGAAGGTCCTAACCACGGTAAGTCAATGAAACGTAAGAATAATTTTGAAACTTTAATTTAAAGTTGAAGAATTCATTCATTCAGTATTGCTTTAGAGTTATAAGTACTATTATTATGGTTGTTATCATTGATAATACTGTAGTAATTGCTATTGGTATATCATATCATATCTGTTTTTACTTTAACAACAAATATTTTGATGTTTTCTTGTTTTCTTTTTAGTGATTATCTTTCTTTCATGTTTGTCCATAAGACAGAAACCTTTAGTTTTTAACGTTCTTTATTCCTGTGCTAACTGTTAAACACATATACTGCTTAATTCTTAATTCTTAACTACTTAATTAGTCTAAAATCTTTGTGTGACAGATGGAGTGTAACGCTGTGGCTGCTGAGTTATATCCAGTAACTATAAAGACTGAATCACCCCGTCTGAAAGTGACCACACGTCGGTCAATATTCTAGACGCACTACATTTCTGACCCACAACGGCGCTGGAGCCTAACTGTCACCAGGTTAGGTTGCCAGCCCGTCACAGAGCCACACAAAAAAGAGAAAAAGAAAAAGAAAAGAAAGAAAAAGGCAAACTCACCATCAACTTTAGACTTTCCAGTCAGCCTAACGTGCATGTTTTTGGCCTGTGGACGGACGTTGCAGCACCAGGGGAGAAACAAGTTCACATAAAAAAGCCCCATCAAGAGTCAACACTGTGTGGTATCAAAACAATTCTCAGGAATATAAAGTTTAAGGCGTACAGTTCAATGTCAATATGGATGAAACAAAGACTCCTGCTCGATCCTGGTTCTTGTAGTCATGTATCCACGAACCTGCTGACTTCTACCGCAAATGAACTAAACAATGACCAGGTCAGCGTGCTACCTGTTGCCTCCTTGTTTACTTCCAAAGTTGTTCTTCTTCTGGGAATTTGACTCAGGTAGGGGCCAAATCTAAACAGTTGTTTAAATAAAAGTACAGGACTAAACCTTGAAACTCGCAGTATTATTGTTGTTACCAGGTCCCTCGTGTCTGATGCCGCTGCACGGTTTAACCCCATAAAACCCAGAATCCATCTGTCACGTCATCAATAAACACCGATGAGCTCATTTCATTGACCCCTGTACTGTGACAGCCGCCGCCGTCTACGACACATGATGCTGAATGATTTGGATCATGAGCTGCTCCCTACCTTCGCCATACTTTTCTCGTTCCATCTCACACTGCAAATTTATTTCTTTGTTTAACCTCTTCAAGGAATCAAAGAATTTCATAGGCATTTTTTCTGACGATGTCTAATCTGGTTTTCCTGTTCTTGATCGTTGCAGTTTGTACTTTGTTTTTAACCCTCTGTCTGCACACTTTAGGAAGACATTTGTTAATTGTAGATTTTGGCAACGATGCGCCTACCTTCACCAGAGATTTCATCACTTCTGTTGATGTCGTGAAGCGGTTTTTCTCCATCCAGGAAAGGATTCTGGCATCATCTGCTTTCGTTGTCTTTCGTGGTCGTCCAGTACTCTGATGTTTTTAAGCTGGCCAGTGTTTTTTTTTGTTTTTTTTCTTTTAAAGAATGCACCAAACAGTTGATTTGGCAGCATCTTAACGTTTTTTTCTTACTTTGTATCTCTGTGATAGATTTATTTTGATTATTCAGCCTAATTGCGGCCTCGTTTACTTGCATTAAAATATTCTTGGACTTCATATACGTAGTTTCCGTCAAACAGCTGCAAGTAAAGTGGGAATGGACAACACCTGGCAAAACAACATCTTCTGAGATAATTACCTGAATATCCGTGAACCCTTGAAAATTAAGGTTCTTTGCTTAAAATGCTTGCAATTCCTGCCAAATGATTTGATAAACCTTTTAGTTTAAGTCTACCTAACGTCTGTAATTTGATCCTAATTGTTTTATTTTCAAAACTTCTGGACTTGCAAAAAATATTAAATTGGGCTCAAAGGGCCAAATGTCTCGCATTGCACAAGAGCACTAGAATTTTCCAAGGTCAAGTTTTTTCATGAAAACCTCTGACAAATTACTGAGAGTTCGGTGATAAAAGGACTCTTATTCAGTCACTAATATTAATTTAGTAATATATCCAAATGTCACCATAAAAGTGGCATTTCTGAACAGTAAACCATGGCGGATCCGTCTCGAGGCTTTTCCCACACTGCAGCTGAAATCTTGTTCCACCGTCGTCGTCTGCCAGAGGCTGCTCATACATTTCCCCTCCAATAAACAATCGATTTGCATCTCATTTGATGGAGTAAATGATCATTTGTAAAACAGTGCTCTGTGGATCCAGCAGAGAAATTAATGTAGCAGAGAAAAGTATGAGGTGATTTACAAAACCGATGTATACAGTAAAGCCCTTGAAGCGCACTCCTCAAAGCTCAATTTCAACACAATATCTTACCGAGGACTTTTATTTATTTTTTCTTTTAGTCACTGCTGGTGTTGATTAAAGAATTTTCTCATAAACTCAATCAGTCAGTCTTTCCAAATGAGTCTGGGGTTTGATGTTCTTCAGATTCTGTTTATCCTGAAGGTTGAACTCGAGGTCATATCAGAATGAGACGAAATGTTTTAATATGACTGTCCATTCAAATGTTGTCTTTTACTAAAGCAGTTTCCTATAATGTTCACAGATGTGTGGTCTAACTGAGCGTTATTTATCTACACGATAGCCCGATTCACGTGTGGCGCTCAGTTTAAACAGCTAACAATCTGGAGTCCACCAAGGAAGTACCACCGAATGAAAATTAGATCTGCCTTTCAGCTAAATCCCTAATTATGCACTATTATGTCTGTGTGAGAAATACCCTGTGATCCATTCTTTCCAACATGATTTATCAGAGTCAGTTTGATCTAAGCTGGATGGAGGTCACTTTGTGTTGTTAATGAGTTATATAATCAAATGAATTTTTCTGCCACCCTCTGCAGTATCACTAATTTGTCCTGGATGTCATCAGAAGTATAATGTCAGGAAAATCCCCTCATCAATGTTCACAATAACAACAAAGAACGATGGGATTTTTTTTTAATGATTTTGGCTGAAGACTTTCATCTTTAATTAAAGTTTTTACAAAACTATATCGTACTATTTACAGATTACAGTTATTTTAAGCAAAGTATTTCCATGTTCAAGGTCTCCAAAGTATTTGGACAATTGACTGAAAGACAGTAATTGGTTAGGTGTGGTCCGCTCATTACATGAAGACAAATAAAGCAAAGGAGATGTAAAGGAGGCCAACATTATGTTGAACAAATCCAAGAAAATCTATAGGAGAGAGCATAAAACCTGGCGTCGTTCAAATGCTTCTTCACCCAACTGTAGTTGAATCTGTGTCTTGAGGAAATAATTTCCTTTAACCCCAGACTAAGATTTCCTCCAAAACAAGAACAACTCACACACACATGTAAGACTTGTACAAGTTTCATAATATTTGATGGAAAATCCAAGCAGGTGACACATGAGCTGCTCATGCTTTCTGGAGATGATGACCAGAGTTTGATGGATCCTTTTGCCTTATGGAAGAAAATATGAGCACATGTCTTCAAAGAATTTATTATTTAGCAGTTGCAATAAAAAGCTTTATCTAACATTAATACTGGCAATAATACTCACATCCCCTGATGTTAACATCCGCGCATTCCCAAATGGGTGTTTTAAATTTTAACAAAGTCTCTTATCCAAAATTGATCTGAGTGCATTTTGAATCCCACATGGAGAGAAGTGGTGCACTGCACAGATATCGAGATGGTAAAGTACTAAACAACATAACTGAGCATGTAAAATCAACACATATCCACTACTAGTGAGCGTATGAGCTTGACTTTGTGTATCAGCAATTTTATTTATTTTATCAATCGTTTTAAGATGATTGATAAATCTGCTTGCTTAAAAAAAAAAAAGTTGAATGTTTTGGTAATACTAAACTTAAAAAAGGTTTTCAAATTTAAGAATTACAAAGTAATTTTACATCTCTTATTGACTGCACACCTGGTTTCATCGCCTTTCTGATAAAAGCCCGGCAATTTGTAGAAATGAAAAATGAGCCACAGAACATAAGACATAAATCAGCAAATGTAGGCTGCATGCAGCAACCTTACGCACATTCCTTAACAGAATATTAAAAGAATCATGGAACTCAGAAACAAGTCATCACAGTTTCTTTTTTTCCCCCGACTATCAGCAGTATAAATCTTTAAGTGAATAAAGATAGTGAGGGAAGAAACTGAAAATTTGCACATTTAAGATGAAACCATGAAACATCTGTAAGCATCAGCCCAACTCTTAGATACATGTACAATATCTAATAAACACTAAAGGGTTTTGCATGTCAGAATCTTCTGAAAATACTTTGGAAAGCAGTCATAAAAACATGGAGAATTAAAAAGTAATGTGTGTCTTCTTCAAAACTTCATTACATATCAAAAATTGTCAAAAGTCAAGCACAGAAACCCAGTTTTGACTTTTTAAGTTGACAGTGTTTGGTCAGGCTATTGTCAGCAGATGGTGCTGCTAAATAATCCAAACTGAATAAATCAATCCAAAACTAACAAGTTAACAGCCAATCACAAGTGGCCCTTTCTTTACCAAACAACGAAACGTCCAATCACAGCAAACAAGCAGTTCAGTTCATACAAAACTGCATCTTCAGTCACATTTTCCTTCATTTTGAAAGTATTGTGTCCTTAAGTTGGATCCTTAAGTTTTTGTTGGCTGTGGGCTCAGCTTGTTCTTACAAAATAGTGTATAAAGAATATGCTGAGTTATCTCATATGTTTTACGAAGCATTTTTGCCAGTCATTGCGTAGATAGTACCAAGAATTGATAACACTCTCCCCTGTACTTTCAACCCAATCCTAAACATCTGCAGTGTCATTTTAAAGACATAAAAAGGCATTTAAATGTTTCAAATGGCACACGTTCATGGGTACGCTGTAGCACAGTCCACTACGTACACAGTGTGTCCGAAAATAAAACTATCAATGGGTTCTTGCTAGAAATGACAATGGTGAACTTTCTTCTTCAGCTACGTCACCTGAGTTACCTCCAAGGTACCACAAAGACAAGACTTTTCATCCAGGCTAATTGAAGCCTATTTTTTTATATATATGTCTAGTCTCTCCTTTTGTTTATAAGTCAATGAAGCAGTGCTATCATTGTTGTGAATTAAAAGCAAGAAGTCCTTAAGCTCTGTAAGTAGACCACTGGAAGAACAAGAAGGCAGACTTATCACAAAGAACCGAACTGTGTTTTTTTAACAGGCTGCGTCAAAAATACCGACTATCCACACTTGTCGTGGAGAGAGAGCCCAAGTCAGGCACTTCCTTATACGCTCTACACGAACCACAGAGAAACCGGCATCACAGGTCATTCCCACATATAGAACTGGCTTACCCTCAAAATATTAAACTCCCTTTTTTTTTTCTGTGCTGGATCACAACAACTGGCTGTGCCTGATCGTTGCCAAAGATAACCAAGGGTCCAAGCGAAGGGTCCAAGCAGCTCATTTGCCACTTTGGTGCTTCTTCAGTTGAGGGGAGGACAAAAAGGTACATTAGTTATGACAGTAATAGAAGCGTCTCTGTATTTCTGAGACCTGAAATAAAAGAAACAAGCACAGGGATAGAAGTCAGTGGGGGGGGGGGCACGAGCTATCAAAACTGACTCACAGTATGAGCGGATGGATGGCTTATTAGTGTTTGTCCTATTTGTGGCAAAAATTGCAGAAAGTATGGAATAAAATATTATTTTACAGTAGTCTTTATTTATACGCAATGCCCATCAAGCTTGATTCAGTTTTAATGTTGTAACTTTAAAGAAGCAGTTCAGCGGTCTGCATTCATTCTGCGCAGTTTTGCTGGCAGGTTGTCCTCCGGCCGACTCCCCGCAAAAGGGATCTGGACTGGTGTTGGGTTTGGCGTGGCGGTGGAGCAAACGGCTGTGGACAGTCTGTGTTTCTTCATTTCACCCTCCTCCGCACCGCCATCCAACGACAACAGTTGAACCTGCTCCTCCTGCTGCCCTGTTTTAACAGTGGAGCTGAACCCCAACTTCTGAATGCTAAGTGGCAGGTCTCCTGTGCTGGAGGCTTTACCTCCAGGCAAGGGTGGTCCCGTCTTCAGCCCCCTCCACAGGAGCTCCTCTTTGGTGGAGCTCATGCGCTGGAGTTTGCTGGGCAGTCTGGAGGCTTTGTCGTCTGCATGGTCCGCATTGTCGGCTGACAGAAGCCTTTCCCTGCGGCCTCCACGGCCACCGTTACCCAGCAGAGGGGAGGGGGGGTTGGGTGCAACAGGTAAAGGGTTGGGTGATGTCAGTGAACACTTCTCCTCCTGCTCCTTGACGCTGTAGGGAGGCGTGGGGACCTCAAAGGTGTTGTGAAACTGGGAGTAGTCAACTCTGAAGAAGCCCTCTTCCAGGGACATGACAGGGAGGAAGCGATGGCCCCACAAGACCTCATCCTCGGTGTAGGACGTCCTTGCCTGGCACGTCATACCTACAAAAGAGAGAAATGGCGCACTTTTTCAAAGGCAAACCAGAAAAAGAAGAAACGAAGATAACTGAAGAGTGACTACTGAATTAAAAATAGACACCCAAACAGAAAGGCAAAATGAATAGTGGTGAATTCCTTCAGGGAAAAAGGAAAAGAGACATAAAAAAAAAACAACCATGATGGATGAAAGCTTGTGCTATTTAATAATTAAAGACCATAAAATTAAACATTCTGTTCAATATTTTATTTTTTATTACAGAAAAAGGCTGTATGCCACGGGCTAAAGGATGATGAAACAAATGATTAGGGACAGAGGCTCTTATTCACATTTATGAGAAAAGAGAAACTAGAAAAAAAATGCGCCCTCACCTGTGGTCTCCACTATGCCCTCAAGGATAACAACGATCTCAAACTGCTCGTTTGTGAGAGAGCGCTGTGAGAGATCAAAGAATGGGCTCTTGGTGTTGATCTCATGGCAGATGGTTAGAGGCGATACCAAGAAAAGCTGGTCCGCTCCCGTGCCGAAGCCCACGTCCAGCTCACACTGGTCCAAGGGCAAGAACTCTCCCTCTGGCGTCTGTCGAGACTGGAAACACGAGTAACCAGAACATGACTGAGCCACATTCACCTTTTAACTTACCATGAGTGTCCATTTAATTGAACTTTTACAACTTTTAGGCGCCTATCTTAAGCTCAATAGGTTCATAATGCGAGGGAACTTGTGGCGGAGGCCAACCGGTTTCTCTGTTCAATAAAAGCCTTGTTTTTGTTATATTCTACACTACTGCAACACCTCTTGTCCTCTTTGGCTCCACACTCCAGTTTCTTTGAGGCCCCTTCTTTGAAGGCCCATATTGATTTAACCGGTTAACCAAAGCGGTCATAAATATGGGAACAACAGTGTGACATACTGAAAGAAATGGAAAGATCATAAGCGCAACGCACCGTCCAACCTTTCTCACGACACTGATAAAACCCATGAGAACTGCTGAGAACATGAGAAAAAATGTTATATTTCGACGTTGTTACCCCACCATGGTGTTGATGACTTCTTCTAACTCGGTTCACTTCCATCACCAGATGAACATGGTTGGTGCGTATTGCAAGTAGTGAGTCAGATTTGTTTCAGGTGGACCCCAGAGCTGTCCGTTTTTACCGATTCTAATCCTAATTTTAATGAACAGGATGTTCAGTTTGGTGGTGTTTGGGGCCTTTCTCACAGGTGATTATTAGGATGGATGAGTAGCTTGCAAAGCAGATGGGTGAACTCTTTACCTGTCTGTTGAGGTTAAAAGAGAGTTGATTAAAAAGGCAAGACTCTCTGATAACCAGTTGATGTATCTTCCTCCCCTTGTCTTGTCTACTGTCGAAAATTATGAGTCATGGCCGAAAAAAAGAGATTGCCAGTATAAATGACTGATATAAGTTTCTTTTCAGAGTTGCTGAACTCTCCCTCAGTGACAGAGTGAGACGCTCAGTCATCTGAGAGGGACCCGTGCAGCATCGCTGCTCCTCCACATCAAGTAGAGCAAAAATGTCATATTCAGGGCATTCAGGCATCTGCTTAGGATTCCCTCAGGTCTCCTCCCTCCAGAGGTGTTTTGGGCATGTCCAACCAGGAGGATCACTTAAAACCGACCAAGGACATGCTGGAAAGACTATTTTTTAATGGCCTGACAATGCCTTGGTGTCTTCCTGGAAGAGTTGGAGGCAGCTGGGAAGAGGGAGGTTTGGGTCTCTCTGCTGACGGATGGACGGACGGACACGGACGGACGGACGGACGGACGGATGGACGGATGGATATACAATAGGTTTCAACTAGAACTTTCTACAAAGACTAAATATATAGCCACAAATTTCCCATTTATTTTTTTTTAATTAATTTAACACCAGTTGTACAAATGAAAAGTTACAACCACATGTAAGTTGATATAATTTAACGATTGTGATGCATTGACTATGCACTGAAGCTATTAATAGCCACCAACTGTATTAGCTGCCTATTTTTTCCTGAGAACCAATTCCCTGGTGTTTATCTCGTGTGGAAAATGGGCAGCAGGCTAAAACTCTGGGTTCGCAGCTGCAATGCGGCTGAAGCAGTGGCCATGCACCTCTGAGCCAGCGTGGCTGCTAAAGTCTGATGGCTCGGTAGCTGAAATAAAAACAATATTACATAAACCACGCAGCTGGTATAAAGACAGATTTAGTTAGGGCCAGTTCCTCAGGCAAAAAAACAGAAAGACATCCATCACATCTATGGCCATCATCCCCCGGCTCAAGCTCAATATTCATCATACATGAAATTGGCACATAATATGGTACTAATATTCTCTTTACCCATATCCTCATTTATATTATAAATGCCAAGCTTTTCCATTAATGGCACAATTACTATTGTGGTTTATGAAGATATACAGGCAGTACACTGAAAAAGCATGTGGATCAGATGGTCCTTAGGAGCAAGAATGAACACAGTGAAAGGAGGAACTTCAATATTTCAGTCGCTGCATATAGCCTCATGCAGAAAAACCAATTTGATGACTGCTGTTCAGTCTGTGAGGTCACTTTGCCAGTCAGACAAATTATATCGGTCAGACAGCACCACTTTTGCGGACAGCTATGTTACGTGCGCCTGTGTTTTTCAGCTTGAGTGGACTGTAAGTGAAAAAGTGTCTATGACTGCATGAACCAGCTATGAAAAGTTGAATTCCCTCTGTAATTTCCTATTGCTTAACAGCAAGTGGGAATAACAATCATAAACCTGGAGACACTGCTGAGGATTACTTCCATCATCCATTTATAAAGGAAAAAGAGAGACATTTCTTGGCTCACAAACGTATTTGTTCTGCTGCTGTACTTGTATTTACTCTTTTGGCACAGCAAAATGAAAGAAGTAGCTACAGTCCCCAATAATCTGGCATTTCATCTGTTGGAATACTTGATAATCACTGGATAGAATTTGTTTTGTGGGTTTTGATGCGTAAACACATAAAAACGACTAGACTAACAGATATTTTTGGTGCATTTCATGCCAAATTATATTCTGCCATGGCTCAATTCAAGAGCTTCTCCCTGTAGCCCATATTAACTTTAGTCATCTTTGTGACTCTTCTAGTCAGAAGCCACTTGGACCGCAGATGGCAAACAGGCTGTCATTTGTATTCACAGAGATGCTGAGGATAGACGGGTGTGACATTTCACAGGAAGACGTCTGTGCCCACAGATCCCTGGCTCGCCTTCATGAAGAAAAGTGTCACCCGTCATGGTGATTCAGTGTTGTTTGCTCCCATAATATGTAGATAAGCAGCCTATGTCACATGTCCACTAAAGTTAAATCAGAAACTCAGAGATCGAGACTAAACCAGAGGATGCTTTACTTGACGGAGTAAAGATACCAAAAGAGAACATTCAAGTGACGAAAATAAAAGTTGTGAAAGGATGGAAATAAGTCTGCCTTGAGAAGTACACACTGTACTTTCTTTTATTGCAACCAAAGATCATGTAATTCTATACATGATCCTTTCCAGAGTTTAGGTCTGTAAATCAAACCAATTTGAGGTATTTGGCTGCTGTTGAACTTTTAAATACATAGATCTGTTTACACTCCACGAGGTTTGCTTTCGTGTATCATGAGAACTTACTGTGAGTAATATCATTCTCGTGATTTAAGCAAATATGCGTCCAAAAAATGTAAAGGTCTTCTCTATATGCATGTTGGAATAGCTCTTTTTCTTGCTCTTTATTTGGAATGAATGATGGAGGGTCAAATGTCCTCAAGTCTAAAAAAGATTGGAACTTCTAAGGAAGTCCTCTTTAAGATGTTCTAGTTATTAAAGCGAATCCTCTGATTTAAGGATATTGTCTGTAGATCAGTTGACAGCCACAGCACCCAAGTATTGCATCCAAGTTATATCTCTGCCAGGGTCAGATGAATATACAACGAATGCTTTTAACAAAACTGTTCATTGAAGGCCTTGTGTGTTCCCTTTCTGCTGCTAAACAGTCCGTGCCACAGGGGGAAATTAACGGCCTTTGAAAGAGGTCCTGATATGAAGAGAGTGCTTAATTTACCAAGCCACCTGAGAGTCAGCTTGAGAGTGAAAGCAGCCCTATCCCCGGTGACTCACTTCCTCCTTTTGTGTGACACTGAGTGTGTGCATGTGTATTTGTGTGCGTGCATGTATTTATATATATATATAAATGTGTGTGTATATATATATATATGCAGATGTTCCGAGAATGCTGCCATGTCTGCCAGTCTCTCTGTCTGTCTGTCTGCTGCTAGCCCTTATCAATTATCTCCTGCTGTGGACCAACCTACTGAGCTTCTGTTGACACTGACAAGCACCACCCAGCTGTCACCCTCTTTTCTACTTTAATTTAGTCCCATTTACGACATTGCTGCTGCTTCCCACTTTGTTTCCTTTAAGTGATTTTTTTTTTAAACTTGGATTAATGTGTTAGCTCCATGAAAAAAAAAACAAAAAAAAAACAGCTACAAACATCTTTTTATTTCACCAATACTGCAGGGGTCAATGCACCTCTGCATTCTACTGATTTATTAATGGATGTTGCATTAATATTAATGGAATTCAAGGACTTTTATCTTTTTAAGTTCTCATGCATTATGGATATAGAATGTGCAGCCTTGGCGGGGAATAGTGTTTCTGCTAATAATTAAATTTGTTATGTGTAGGCACCAAATTTTAATCTAATTGTAATGAAAAATGGTATCTAGTTAAATGCAATTTACACTCAAAAGACACAATCTTCCGTCTTCTGTTGTGAGGCAGATAACGGTTCTCCACAACGTCTTTGACGGTTGATCTGGATCAAAATTGACGTGATAGTATTCCAAAGAGAAAGGAACTATTCTAACAAATAAATGTCTTTGCAACTAGAGGGCATCGCGTTGCTGAAATACACATTCAATTCAGGAAAGTTTTCTCTCATGGTATGGGCCTGATACCCATCCCACAGATACAAAGCATACCGAACCAATTTCAACAGGACAGGGGTAGGTGTTATGTGATGACTCACAGTGTCTATAAGTCCTTATTCAAAACAACCAAGGTGACGACTGTCAGAAGAAGAAAATCAACACGTAGTTAGAATAGTATTCAGCTGGCGTCACACATAGAATGGTGGTTTGGCTCAGGGGTGGGGCTTCGAGAAGCACTTGTGTGATGGCTGTGGGATTCCCCCTTCACCCTGCAGAGATTCCTAATTGGGGTCAAAAGGTAACTTTTCCCCATGAACAACCATTAAATCAAGTCCCAATGAAAAGTAACAGTGAACGCTGCTACTTAAGGACCCCATAATGCTTTCTCTCTTACCTTCAGTGAGTGTGACACAGCTTTGGGTGCTTATACAAGATCTAAAAAATTGCAGTCTACAGCAAAGCAACTTACTCTTTTTTTCTGCTGACCACAAGGTAATTTAAAAAAAAAAAAGAAGAAGAAAAAACAACTAAACAAGGGATGGTAACATACTACGTGGTGGTAGCAATTGAGATTAAAAGAAACCCCCCTGCCAGACGTCTACATCGGCATAATACCCCAACAAGGCCTGAACCGACTCGTTGGTCCATCCATTGTTTTTGCTTGTAATCTACAACTTCATCAAATTAACTTGCAGGAAAGTGTTTCTGGTCCAATAGGTTCAAATTAGTTGCGTTCACATGATTTATGTTCAAGTGAGAGCGTTGAACGTACTTTATAAAATCCTGCTTAGCAGACACCCTGCCACGTAGTTCCTAACCTGAGTACCTCTGCTACTACAGAGGTAGTGTTTTTTGTGTTTTTCGCCACGCAAAGCTTCCCGAAAGCCGCTTTTGCAGAACCATTCCTGGTAATGGAGACATGGGTCAATGATCTGGCCCTGAAAAATCTACCTGGAACTCCTGCTAGTGGAAACAAGCCCGTGGTCCTGAGGTGGTCTGCCTAAATGTGAGCAAAACTTAAACGCAGACATGGCTCACGAACCCAGTAATCACTGACAGTGTGGTGAGCAGTAATAAAGCAGAGGTTTTGGCATGTTGCAACCATATGTAACATTTATTTTTCACTGGAAAAATAAATGGTGTCATAAATTAAAAGAAACACAACCATCGCGAAGTTAGGGAACTCCTTCCTGCTCGAGCAGAGGATGATTAGTGACCCTGTCAGGACACCGTTAGTCATTAACCACTGTTTGTCTGCTGTTTGGGTTTGGATGTTGTTTGTCTCGGCCCCCTCGTGAATTACTATATATGCCATATCAGGTCTTGCACATTTCACACATAGAACATAAATTTGGGCTCTGAAGTATTCTGATTAATAGAGATGAGTCTGAATGGTAGTTAATGTTATTTTACTACAATTTAAAGGTTTGTGTGAACAGTTCAATTTTCTCTCTCCTGCTCAAAACTCGCAAATACATTTCATTTGTGTCTAAAGTCAATACCTAAAGGGAGCGTTCAAACTGTCTGCGATGTGCCAAAACTCTAGGATGCATCAAAACTAAAGATAAATAAATTACAGCTGTTGACCAATCAGAGTTGACCTGGCTTTCTGGGAGAAGGGTCTTAAAGAGACGGGATCCAAAAGTTGTTTCAGAGATAATGTGATGAGAAGTGTTATTATAAAGAAATGTAATTTGTTTTCAAACAACAACAGTCCTTTTGTACACTTAAGAAAAACAATGGTGTCTAAATTGAATACATTCCCACTTTAATTCACTCACTATATGTAAATGAAAATAATTGTACACAAGCATCCGGGGGGGAAATCTAGCAGGAGAATTACCTATATGAACACTGGAAGTGATAAATCAATAACAAACTATCCGTGGTCTCCAGGACTTTAAGGAACTTTAAAAATAAACTAAATCAAGACGCACTCTAATGCTGGCACAAATACTGTAAGGGAGGCTATTTAATACTTTTCTGTCACTGTGATAAACAGTCAGTTGAAATAGTGCTCAAAAATATGCTTCGTCTTAATATCCTTGTTTAAGTTACCAATTACTTTTTATGCTCAACTTTACTTTCTGCCAAAATGCAGAGTATCCAAGACCAATAAGAATTTACAGCCCGTGCCTGCCCCTGAACATCCCAGTAACTGATTGCTGCTGCCCTGTTTCAGAGCGTTTACATAGCTCCATCATTAGGATTTACGGCGGCATGCCTCATTTCTCCAGTCAGGTCCGCGAGCCTGCCGTCCAACAGCGACCTTGAACTGCGGGTCTGCTGGACGCAAGCCACACCATTGTTTCTGGAAGCACTTGTGTAGTACTATGTGGTGAGGTGAAGTCAATTCACAACCTGACAGCACAATGACGTCGCTTCAGGAGCTCTGAAACATCCGTGCAACATCCCGACGCTGTTATGCACGCTGCTTTGAACAGCACATTTAATCTGGAGTCCGACGAAAACAATATTTTAAAATATTACAAGCCACAAAATTTGTTTCAAGAGATTAGATCGCTTTGCAAGAAGATACATGAAATTGGACGAGATAAAAGTAAACAGAATATACCCTTTGGAAGTGAATGTGGTACTTTTTAGTGGTTTATTAAGGCCCTATATCTGTCGGAGCATCAGATAATACAATATTAGTTTTCATTTAAAAAGAGATCTTAAAAAAAAAAAACATTAATTATTATTTACTGGCATACATCCCAAATGAGGTTCATCACATTTATCTTATTATCTGTTCACTGATCAAAAGCCAGACTATAAGAAAATCTAGATAATAAAAGAGGGAAAAGGACCTTTAACAACAAAAGCTCCTTTTTCTGTTTTTTTATCACACATTTTCATTATACCTGAGAGATAAAGGCAAGACTGAACTAAGGATACCACTTGATGTGTGTTTAATCTACAGCAGTTGCTGGGATTTGTTCTGCCTTGAACATCGGCTCAAACATTTTCTTGGAAGAACTAAAACTGGCCAAATAATACATACATAGGGGTTATGCCACATACGGTCATTCTGTTTCTAAAATGCTGTCATTTCAAACAGAACAGACTGCATTTGTGGGAACTATTGCAGTAAAGACGTGTGCGAATCTAAGTTCTGTTCTCTGTGGAAGAAGAAAAGTTCATGATCACAATGTTCCATTTTTCACGGTTAGGCCAGTCTGATCATTTGTCGATTAAGCGTAATCAAGACACTATATTTTTCATTCCCGTTCTTTATTAAAGAAAAACATGATAATAAAATGCAATAAAAGCCATCCCAGAGAAAGATGAAACACTACTCATAGTAAGTTAATAATCACAGCTTTTAATGGGCTGAGTGACTTTTATTTCTCTAAAGGATCCTTTTCTGTTGTTCCTCTTTCACATGAAGGGAAACCTGCCAGACGCTGACTAGAAAGCATTTCTTTAAAATGTCACAGGCCTGGATACCATGTGAAGCTCGAGGTGTGAGCTCTTAGTGCAGCTCTCCCTCGAGATTCACAAAGTGACCTGTCGCTTAATATGAGATCATTACACCATAGAGGTGGTAAACGCCAACTAACTTTCTCAAAGGGATGATGCCCTCTAGAAATCTGCTAAAATTTGAGCTGGGAAGCCGCAGGGAAATGAGGCAGAGCTTGTGCAAAGTTCATGGAGTGTTATATATTGGTGCATGGGCTTTGCTTTTTCAGCACTGGTAATTCTGCACAGGCAGAGCAAAAAGATATTGCTGCGAGGAACTGAGACACACATTTCCCTAGTGGAGGTGGAGGATGGAAAATTTGGTGTTTTGCACTGAGGTTTTACTCCATTTCAGTTTTGAAGTTGTTTGACACGTGCTTTCCTCCTCTCTTTTATCAAAGCCACTGGCAGCTGCCCCAGCTCTGCTTTCATCCTCTGGCTTTTCTCAGCACTGACACCACTGCAGAAAAAGCTTCATCACTGTCAACTCTCAGGGCTTCAGATTTGTAGCCTTTTTACATTTAGGAAAGACTGGCCTCGGGAATGGTAATCATTGTGGCCCAGTAAGTGTAGAAATTGTCTCTTATTGATCTTTTAATCAATAAGCATAGTTTCAACTGTCCCCTGGGGAGCCATTCATCTCATGCGTGGACACTTGAGTCCGAGGCCGAACTCAGATATACTGCCCTATGACAGCTATTCTGCTGACTTTTTTTTTTTTTTAATAGGGGTGGAGGGGTGGTGACCCTGACTCTATCAGGGAGCACACTCAGCAGCTCAGAAATATGGAAAGAAAGCCTAAGCACAATGCTTCCAAGTAAATCATCAGGGGGTACATTTAAATGGCGATCCATTAAAACATATAAATGATGGAACTATGACACCCCAGGGAAAGCAGTTAAATCTGCAGATGAACACAAATTTAATGCATGACTTTGTCTCTGAGACTATAATGTCTCTCAATAGAAATTTTCCTAAATGAAATGCAATTGGTTTCAGCTTTGATGATGGGATCCCAAGAGTTGAAATTGCGCGCGAGGAGCAGTCCGTATTGCGCTCCGTTAACCGCTGTAAAACCTACCTTGATGAGTTTACACCTGATCTGCGCTGAGACCATGTGGCTGTTCCGCAGGTTCCCCACTCGGAACATGAGACACAACTTCCCGTCCCGCTGCGAAATGACCGCGTCCTGGCTGAACATGAGCGTCTCCGCGCGCTTCTTCGGCTGCGACATCTTAATGAACATGCAGCCGATGAGGAAGGCGTCCACGATGGAGCCCAGCAGAGACTGGAAGAGGAAGAGGATGATGCCCTCGGGGCACTTTTCCGTGATGTATCGGTAGCCGTAGCCGATGGTCGCCTCGGTCTCGATGAAGAAGAGGAACGCGGAGGGAAAGTTGTACACGTTGGCGACGCACGGCGTGTAGGACGAGTCGTGGCCGCCGTGGCTCAGGTCGCCGCGGATGTACGCAATTACCCACCACATTGAAGCCATGACCAGCCACGCGACCGTGTAGGTGAGGATGAAGATGAGCAGGTTCCATCTCCACTTGAGGTCAACCAGCGTGGTGAAGAGATCGGAGATGTACCTGCTGGTTTCCCCTCCAAGGTTACCGTGCTGCACGTTGCAGCGACCGTTCTTCTCCACAAAGCGTTGTCTCTTTCTCTTTACTGGTGCAGAAAAAGTCACGCTCCGGTTGGTGTTCACCATCTGATATTCCTCACCAAATTTCCTCCGTATCGCTGACATTGTTGCGGTCCTATACTGGAGACAAGCGGCCAGCTCTTTTGGGCAGAATCGGGCTCTTTGTGCAAGTTTGGTTCCCCCCCGTACCCAAAACCACGCACCAACATTCAGCGTGCTACACTCGCATCCTGTGAGATGGAGATGGAGATGGAGATGCACTTCTCTGCTGCAAATTATTCGCAAGTGAGCAGAGATTCTGCGCAATACGCGATCTCTCCTTTTGAGGGGTCTTCTCTGAGTGCCAACTTTTTTTGTTCAGGTCTCATTTACGAGGGAAGAACGTTCCGAAAAGCTTGTGAAATCAAAGTCGTGTTTCAAGAGTTGAATACAAAAGTGTCCATCCACTTCAGAAAAGCAGGGGAAAATCGGGTTACAGTGAATTACATGCGCTTTTGCCCAAAGGATCATGCTCTGGTGGGTGTGAACTAAAGCATGGGGGGATCATTTTCCCTTTCTTGAAGGGGTTGGTGGACCTAATGTCTTGAGTGCCTTGATTTCTATTCATTTATTTCGTTAGTCCTTTTTTTTTTTTTTTTTTTTTTGCTTTTTTTCTGGTCAGGTGAGACCATTAGCAGGAGTAAACAGTGCAGCAAAACTATAAAGTCAACAGGCAACTGTTACTGAGCTGTTATTACTTTAATCATTTTAGATTTAGGTTTGACTTTTATTTTTTATGACCCTGTAATCAATAACTAACAAAACACAGTTACACGAATGGGTATGCCGAGATTGCTGTAAGAAGCCCGCTGTCTCGTGGGTGGCTGTTTAGTTCCCTCTAGTGTTTCTGCTGTGAAAAACACGGAGTCAAACGTCAGTTTAGGCAGTTACACGCGCCAAGAAAATGCTTTTCTCTGTCCCTTAAGATACATTTAAATTCGAGCTCTGTTTGCACTCTTGGGACCTGCATCAAGAGGGGATTTTCTGAAATTAGTTTGTAAAAACTTTGATTGCGAATGAGTGAAAGCAGTCCAATAATATATTTATATGTAAACGTTAACCAGTGTTAGAGACTGCAAACATAAAATGATGGACATTCAGCTGTGGTATACTAAATGGTGAGTTCATTTCCCATAAAACAGAGGGCACAGTCAGCCTTGTTCATGTAAAGTAAATGCCATAATCCCTTAATGGCATAAGCGTTGCTGAGATCAATATTTCTACACCTGGTGAGAAAAGCAGGATTTATTCCTGAAGAAGAAGAAGCCAAAGTTTAGTTTTAGTTTACAAGATTGTCAACCAGGTTTTGATCAATGGTAATCTCCAAATATTTATGTGATTGGACCCTCTCTATGTCAGAGCCATGAGCTGTAGATATTGTAATATTCAATGCAATTGCTTTGTTATTTGAGGAAAACGCCAATTTTTATTTGTCTGGATGTGGACAACTACATAATAAAATACATCTGCATTTACAATACAAGTGAAAAACACTAGTTTTAATCTTTGAAATGTGCTGTCGTTTTCAACCTTTATCTAAAAGTACCTAAAAGTGTCAGATATTGTAAGCAGGCATAATATTTCCCACTGATGGAGTATTAAAGTAAAACTATATAAATAATTAAAACAGAGCCAGTCACAATTGTATTTAAGAGGAGGTTATTCAACAGGTGACATTAAAAGGAATTTAACTGAGCAGTGATCACAAAATTGACAGATCACATGGAACAACGTTCGATTTCCCCCAAAACAGTCTTAGCTTTACTCCGAATCAAATTCTGACAGCTTCACGAACCTTGTTTTCCATTTCAGACCATTGCATTTGCTTGCATTAGATACAAAGAAGAGTTGCTGAACCGGTGTGTATTTCAAAAAGAATTACATTTCAAAATTCCTAATATAGAAAATTTAAGGGTGCATCATACAACAGGGGTTGTTATTGTCATCGCAGACAGTGTCATTGATGTGATGCATGGAACAATGTTACTCAGGCACTATGAGTAGGAGTTGGTAACTTAAATGAAACACATTTAAATATTAGCTATTAATTATGAATTTGATGTGCATAACTGTGAAATCACAATTTAAATGCTTTAAGCTCAGCTGAAGCAAACTTCAACTTGTGACATCATCACATGATGCTCAGTAATAAAGGAGATTAGTGGCAATTTTAAACAGCTAATGAAAACTGTTCTTGACAGGAAAACATGATAAGCATGCCACAAACTGCAAAAAAAACAAGCCCAAATTATTATCAAATAATAACAAAAAGATAGTAAATGTTGAATTAAAAAAAACTCACAAATGAAGGAAAATACAATAAAACTCAAACAACATTACCCTGTCAAACCAAACAGTTACTGTAGGGGGTGATGTGATCAATCAGTTTACACGGAAACTCACGGAAAATAAAAATTCAAACTACCCTTGAGCACTTGTTTGTGAAGGCTGTGATGTACAACAAAGCACAGCAACAAAAAGAAACTTCAGCATTTCACAAAACAAGACACAACAGAAAACACAATAACATTTAAAAAAATCCCCAAAGGAAATGTATATATTAAGTTTTTTTTCAGGAGCAAGTTCAGGCACCTACCACTTCACTAATCAGGTACAGCTACAAGTCCTCATGCATCCATTTACCCTTATCCGTTTTCCATCATCTTGTCACATTCTTACATCACACCTCTTCCTATTTATCCATCCACTCCTCCCTCTATCCTTTTTTGTTCAGACGTGTCTGGGTGAAGGTTTGCCTCGAGCTCATGTCAATGTCTTTCTGAAACGGTGGCTGTTTTCTTTGGTTTGTTGTTTTCCTTTCTGAGATGTGTCACTCATGCAATAACACTCAGACTTGTGCAATAACTAACTATTTTTTATTTATTTCTCGTATTTGATCTGGCACTTTTACTGTACTGCACTATGTTTTTACTGTTTCAGTATTTATATCTGGTAATACCACTCCAGCTACTTAATGTCGTTGTACATTTTTGTACAATGCCAATCAATGTAAATCTAATTCTAGACATTCCATGGACACAGTGCATCCGGATTGACAGACCAGGGTGGTATCCCCCTCTTTAAGAAGGAAGACAGAAAGGTGTGCTACAATTCCAAACTCTCCTCCGGGAGTATGGGGTGCCACAATCCCATATACGGGCTGTCCAGTCCCTCTACATCCGGTGTCAGAGCTTGGTTTGTACTGTCGCTGTAAGTCGGACTCTTTTCCCACTTTGCCAAGGCTGCCCTTTGACACTGATTCTGTTCATTACTTTCATGGACAAATTTCTAGGCCCAGTCAAGGAGCTTTCTGCAGATGATCTAGTTCCACTGGCTTCGTCAAGCCAAGACCTTCAACTCTCACTGGAGTGAATCAAATACTCTCCAAGTGGAGGAGTTTAGGTATCTTCAAGTACCCACGAGCTGTGGGAAGTGACAGAAAGAACAAGATCACAGGTACAAGCGGTGGAAATGAGCTCCTCCCGCAGAGTGTCCTGGCTCTCCCTTACAGGTAGGGAGAGAAGCTCAATCATCCAGGAGGGGCTCAGAGTAGAGCCACTGCTCCTCTGCATCGAGAGGAGCCAGATGAGGTGGCTCAGGTGAGGATCTGTCGAGGATGCCTCCTGGACACCTCCCTGATGAGGTCTTCCAGGCATGTCCTACTGGGAGGAGACTCCAGGGAGGACCCAGGACATGCTGGAGGGACTATGTCTCTCGGCTGGCCTGGGAATGTCTTGGGATCCCCCCAATGAGCTGGACAACTGTCCAGGATGTACCTTTACCTTTTACTTAAGAAGAGAGCAGAGTTCTGTGGAACTAAAAAAGGAATAAACAGGTATAGATTATTTATATATATATATATATATATATATATATATATATATATATATATATATATATATATATATATATATATATATATATATATATAAAAACCTCCTTGCCCATTCCTCTGTGTGCAGTTGCCCTCTTTAAATGTAGTTCTCCGCTACCTGGTTGTGGCGTAACCACCATCTTACATCTTACTGTTATGTGTTTCCTTATCTCTGGGGAATCTTTGCACAATCAACAGGGTTGCTTTGTCTTGTCTAGCACAGCAGACAACACCCCACAGCTCAGGTCTTAAATGAAGCGATAGACCCTTGCCTTTATCGCTCTTGTGCTCAAGGCCTGGTCTTGTGCTGCTATGATTAACGCCTACATGCTGTCCTTCAAACCAATCTTTTTCCAGCCACTAACTGGAATTCTCAATGTAAGCCACTTCCTCAATTTGCTGGTGAAACACAGTGCGTGGGCGTCTCTTTCCATGATGGTTCCACCTCTATCTCTTCCTTCTATTCACTGAATTTCTGCTGTCTGAGAAATTCATTTAGAAGTTCATCATTTGGGGTCTTCTTCTGGATGTATTTCTGAATGTTTGCTGTTGCCCCCACGATGGGGTTTTTGATGTGACCAATCCCTGGCTTCCCTCCGTCCACTTCAAGTCTAGACTCATGGTGTTAGACTTGGGGTGAAATCCTCCGTGCATTGAGTTTTCTTGTCTTTACATTTGTGGCTTCCACCTATGCCTGTGGCTGGGCTACTACACCAATAGGTTAGTTGATAACTGGTATATTTTGTATATATTCCAGTATATATATATATATATATATATATATATATTAGAGCTGTCAAAGTTAACGCGTTAATAATATGTTATTGAAAACTGTTTAATGCCAATAATTTTTTTAACAGGAAGTTAACACAAGCATACATTTTGGGGAATATGACCCTTGCCCCAACCTATAGTTTGGAGAACCTTGAAGGGATGCAGCTGTAATAGACTGTAAAATACAATGCATGAAGCATCAGTCAAATGACACATTTATTTTCTGGCAGCGGTTTTGAAGCATCTTTTTCCCATAGATTCTAAAACATACATACAGCACACTACCATGTTGCACTGGAAGCTGATGGGAACATGCCCACCATATGTCAATCTAAGTTAGCTGTGGTGGCCAGCTCTTTCAACCGGCCCATGTCAGAGAAGCTGCAGAACTGCCGGCAGACGTTTACAGCAGAATATTTTACTTCACATGTTGTTTCAGTGGCAAAATCAGAAATTTCTGATGTGTTTATCTGATGCAGGATTAGTATGAACTGCGGATTACAAAGTGATGATGGCTTGCCATTAGCTGAGACAACTGTCAACCAAAAGGCTTTGCCTCATTTTATAAATACATTTATGACTCACAACCAAGTGTGAGTCAGAGTGCATGCCGTTTAGGAGCCGTGCTTAATGTGCGCTTCAGCTTATTTGCATTATGGCTCATGTTAATAGGCTGTAGTGCCATAATGCATGGAGAACACCTGCCAAATCAAAAACAGTTTGATCAGTTTGTTCCCAGTGTTGATTCTTTGGCCTGGCACTAGTGATCCTTATATGGAAAACCCTGGCGAAGATACAGCTCAATGTCAAAAGCTGTTACTCGATGAGAGCAGCACAAGAGTAGACTGATGTTCTGATATTTGTAAATGTGCAATATTATTGCACAAGTTAAGCCAAAGTGCCTCACTGTTGTATTGCACTGATATTTTATTGCAGTTTACATACTTATTTGATATTGAAAACAAACAAAATTTAAAAAAACTGGATTAATTTTGTTCAAGATGTCCCTTTAAGAAACAATAACAGTAAGTGCTAATTCAACCTTCTCTACTGCAGATACACACACACATATATATATATATATATATATATATATATATATATATATATATATATATATATATATATATATATATATATATATATATATATATATATATATATATATATATATATATATATATACATATATACATATATACACATATACATATATATATATATATACATATATACATATACATATATAGAGAGAGAGAGAGTGAGAGAGTATAATAGTTAACAATTTTCTGTGCAATTTGTAGAATGCATTTTATTTTGATGTTAGGAAATATGAGGATAGGAGGCTAATGGTAGAAGCTTTAGAGAAATAGAGACGACGAGAGGAAGATGAAAGTGAGAGAGAACCAAGACAGTCAATGTTAAAATTGCTCTTAGCACAGTCAGGACGAAGAGAAAGCAGAGGACAAAAAGGGAAATAGGAGGACAGTACAAAAAAGGCGTTGTCAAAGCAACCAAGCTTATGTCCAGAAAGACGTACAGACAGTGACACAATAAACTACTAGAATACAGATTGGCAAGAAGAGGTACCATAGAACTAAGAAATAAAGTTGACGATATGGAAGGCAAATCCATTCCCCTCATATTTTCATTTTGTGAAACCAGGTAATCGCTGTGAAAGGATCCAAAGACATTGGCTAATGTATGGTGGGAGTGCAGAGGCACTGTACTGCACCCCATGCCTGATGTTTTCCCACAAGCTAATAAAGCTATCCAGAAGTGCTTTAAAAAGTGCAAAATGGAAAAGCAAATATATGCTTTATATGCAGTATGCTGCTGACATAGGCATTGTCAGCAGCAAGTGGATAGTCACCTGCAAAGACATCTACACAGAAATAAAGCAAAATAGAATGCTTCCCCTAGTGGGAGAAAAACCTTAAGCCAAACAGTGACAAGAAAAAAAACTCCCCTTTAAGAGGGAAGAAACTTTGAGCAGGAAAAGAGAGATCAGAAAGAGAGAATGAAGAACAGAGAGAGGAGCGACACAGACACACCATCAAAGGTACAAAAGACAAGATACATAAGTATAACTATCCATCAACAGAAGAACTAAGAGTTCCATGTATAAATGACTGATATATGGTTAGTTGGTGATCTACAGAGACGACTATGTAAACAGATGTAGACAGCAGACACTTAGGTGGTCAGAGGGTGGGACTGCAGGTCAGGATGTCAGTAGATATCCAACAGAGACATCTATACAGACAGGTGGAGGTGAACACTGGGATGGTCAGAGGTGGGACTGCAGGGCAGCATGCAGCTCCTGAGGGTCTGGCCTGCAAACATGTACAGAAGAGAAGAAGAGGAGGCAGACCAGCACAACAAACTACAAGAACAATAGAGCACAGTTGTGCTAATGAGATATTTCTTATTAATAACTGAGGATTGAAATGATGAAGGTACAGAGAAACAGAGGAGGTGAGGGGCACTAGTCAGTGGATCATGTTGGGGTCCCCCTGCAGTGCAGGTCTACAGCAGCTGATCCAGGATGAAGCTGTGTTTAAGACCAGCTGCTCTAGTCTGGTCCTGCAGCTGCAGCTGCAGCTACGACCACTGGCTCTAACACACTAAAGTTTGAACTAACTATATGCTTTACTAAACAGAAATGTTTGGTTTTAAAGGTGGAGGTGGTGTCAGCCTCCTTAACCCAAACTGGAAGTTGGTTCCATAGTGATGGTTCCTGATAACAGAAGACCCGTCCTCCAAATCTACATTTTGGATACTGTAGGAACTACGAGTAAACCTGCACTCTGAGAACGGAGAGCTCTATTAGGAACATATGGCACTATCAGGTCTTGCAAATATCACAGTGCTAGGCCATTTTGGACTTTATATGCGAATAATAAAATTTTGAATTGGATTCAGAGTATTATGGATTGCCATTGGAGTGAGGTGACACAGGACAGACATGAGAACTCTTGTTGAATCCTGTCAGCACTTGTGCTGCTGCATTTTGGATCCGCTGGAGGCTATTCAGAGAATTACTTGGACATCCTGCTAATAATACATTACAGCAATCTAGTCTACAAGATAAATTCTGAATTGTGTGAATTAGTTTTTCAGAATCACTCTGTGGCAGGATGCTCCAAAACTTTGCGATATTACAAAGATGGAAAAACGCAGTCTTAAAAACCTGAATAATATGCTGTTTAAATTACAAATCCTGATTGAAAAAAACATCAAAGTTCCGTACAGTTGTACAGGGTTCACTTAGGTGTTTGGGACCACAAATAATAACCTCGGTTTTATCAGAATTTAGGAGCAGAAAATTAGTGGACATCCAGTACTTGATGTCCTTAAGACACACCTGAAGTTTGGCTAACGGTTCTGTTTCATCTGGCCTCATAGACAAATACAGCTGCGTATCATCAGCATAACAATGAAATATAATTCTGTGGTTCTGGATAATACTTCCCAAGTGCTGCATGTATAAACTGAACAAGATTGGCCCTAGCACTCAACCCTGCAGGACACCATAGCAGACCCTCGTCTGTACAGAAGAAACCTCATGAACATGAACAAACTGGAATCTATCAGATAGATATGATTTAGATCTGTTCCTTTAATCCCAACAAAATACTCTAGCCTGTGCAGTAAAATGGTGTGATCTAGAGTATCAAAAGCAGCGCTGAGGTCCAGCAGAACTAGTATGGACACTAATCTATTATCTGACATCATAAGAAGGTCATTCATGACTCGAACCAGTGCTGTTTCTGTCCTATTAAGCATTCTGAATCCTGACTGAAAAATAGAATCAAATAGATCATTTCTATACAAATGGTCAAACTGCTGGCACTGCTACCTTTCCCAGAATTTTACATATATATAGAAGTTTGGAAAAATGTCTGGGTCAAGAGAGGTTTTTTTTAAGTAACAGTTTAATTACTGCAACTTTTAAAACCTGTGGCACATATCCTGAGATTAGGGATAAATTGATCTAGTCCAGTGTTGTCGTACCAATAGGACAGAAAACATTTTTAAGTAGTTGAGTTGGGATGGGGTCTAACAGACACGTAGATGATTTAGCTCTCTTGACAACTGAGGTCAGCTCAGGGAGGTCTACAGGAACAAAACAGTCTAGAGTCAGGTCAGAGCATAAGGGAGTCGCTGAAGCTGAAGAAATGCCCACAGCCGCTGCCGGGTGGGCCTGGTTGATTTTCTCTTTAATTCTGACAATTTTACTGCCAAAAAAGCTCATAAAGTCTTCACTACTGAGAGCTAAAGGTATGTACGGCTCAACTAAGTTATGGCTCTTTGTCAGCCCGGCTACAGTGCTGAACAGAAAACGTAGGTTATTTTTATTATCCCCTATCAACAATGAATAATAGGCTGTTCTAGCTTTAAAAAGGGCATTTTTATATACTATTAGACCATCTATCCATGCATGATAAATATCTACAGACTTACAAGAGTACCACATTCTTCCCATTTTATGCACTTTTTGTTTATATATATATATATATATATATATATACATACATACACATACATTATAAACACAGATGACTCAAAGTGTGGAATTTTTTTTCTTTTTTCTTCTCTCAGAGGGTCTCTCGAAGCCTATCCCGACACAAAACAGGTGAAAGGCAGGGGTACACTCTGGACAGGTCACCAGTCCATCGCATTCACACCTACAAAAAAAAGTATCAATTAACCTAGTATGCATGTTTTTGGACTGTGGGAAGAAGCCGGAGTAACCGGAGAGAACCCACGCACAGGGAGAATATGCAAACTCCACACAGAAAGACTCACCGGGCCGGGAATCGAACCGGGAACCTTCTTGCTGTGAGGCAACAGTGGTATATAGCCACTGTGCTCTCGCTCTATCTCTCTCTCTCTCTCTCTCTCTCTCTCTCTTATATATATATATATATATATATATATATATATATATATATATATATATATATATATATATATATATATATATATATATATATATATACATACACACACACACACACACACACACACACATTCCCAATCAAAGGTTTGGACTCACTTTTACATTAATATATATATATATATATATATATATATATATATATATATATATATATATATATATATATATATATAAACAATTTAACAATTGGTGTGATGTTTTGGGGGATTTTTTGGACTTCATTAAACCACATGGTCAACATCTTTAATTAAAAGTATCCAAAATCGTCGCTCTTAATGTCCAAGTTGACACTGTGTAAAAAAGTACAACAAATTAAAACAGTATTGCTCCATAGCGGTGTGAAAGTTTTCTGCCAGTCCTTCAACGAGGACCCCTCCGACGTCTCCAGTCTTCGCCTGTCTCCTCTCACGACCCGTCCGCTGCACCCACAATTCCCCGCGCCAGGACAAGATGGAAGAAAGCAGCGACCGCAGGAGAACAATGTTTTGGCAATAAAACCCTCGGGCGGCAAATACTGCGAGAATAAAGAAGCGTTCGAGGCCAGCTGCGGCCATGCGTAGGTGAGCGCGGAGACTTTCTGCTATCTTTCCGAGTCGAGAGCTCGACCCGTTTTCTTTTTTTTAATGTAAATGTGCGCCGGCGGCCGAGGTGCTCGGCGCCGACGGGGATGCGCGCAGCGGCGGCGTCATTGTCTCCGCCGAACGGGCCGTGCTGCGGTCCAGACTAGCAGCTAGCCTGCTAGCTCGTGGCGGCTCGATTGTTATAAACACAGATGGTTCAAAGGCTGGGACTCGTTTTTTTAAATTAATATTAAAATATTTGGGTGGTATGTTTTAGATATACACGAGGCCTGCTGATACATTTCTTTCTTTTTTTTTTTTTTCTTTCTTTTTTTTTTTTTTTTTTAAACCCAAAGCGTACCGGTGAGCATTATCTGCTGGTAATTTCAGCTAAAGTTAGCTATCAATAAATAGAGCGCCAGCGCTGCTCGCAGCCAGACAGATTTGATTTCACGGCGTCATCAAGCCTGGGGAATTGGAGACCGAGCGAGACGCGCCGCTGCCCCGACTTCAAAGCATGCAAACCGTTCAGCCTGGCTTCGGACGAGATTCTCACATTCGCCGTGTCCCCGCGTAGGGCTCGGTTCGCATTTGTTGTGCTTCCTAAAAGTATTGCTGTCTAAAGGGTGAAAATAATAGGCGCCGATCGCTTTAAATGACGGTTCGTGTATTAGCTGCGGCTAGCTCGTTAGCAGCTCCAGGTAATATGCTAAAACGTTTACGTTACGTAGGTAATTACCGGTTTAATTGGACATTTTTGGGCATATTTTGTTTTATTTCAGTCCTATTGACTTTCGCTGTTGGTGCGGCTGTGTTCGAGGGGGGAAATTCTGGGTTTTGTGCGTCTTAACCGATTGTTTTGATTGAGGACTCCAAGATGCTTTGATTGTGTCTCATTGTATGAAGCTAACTAGCTGGCTAACCATTATGCATCACAAAAGCTCGCTGGCTTTCGGTTGAACGCGGTGTCGCGGAGCCAAATGGTCAGCTGGTCTAGACTAAACAATAAATTCCCACTTCGCTCCTTCTCCCGTGCGTGTTTAGTTACACGTCCCACTTAGTCACCGAGCTGCGCCTGCTGAAAAATCGCCGAAATGGCTCGCTGATTCTGACCTAAATGTCGTTTGTTTAAGGCAAGTGTGCTGAACCGATTAATTTGCAGGGATGTTCAGATTTGCTTTGATTATGGGCTATTAGTCAAAGAGTGGCATGTGGTGTGGTCCGGTCCGCATCAAAGTGGGACAACAATAGGGATGTTTGTTAAAACGCTTTAAAGCGTCTACACGGATTTTATTTTGGCTACAGTCCAAGTCACAAGTGGCGCTAAATGTTAAACAATAAGAGGTAGATTGGGTATTTTTAAAATCAATTTTTTTTTGTTTAACCGCCCCCCCCCCTTCTCAACTTAAAATATTTTTTTAAATAGAAACAAGATATCTGAATTGTATTTATTTTTTTGGAGCATAGAGGTTAATATTTTGTACTGACGAGTCACTGCCTCAAAAGCTCCCAAAACAGAGGTCATTTGTCATATTGAAACTAAATGCATGCTTTTGATGGAAGATGTACTTGATCATATATACTTTTGTTTTTTTGCCTCTGCAGTGTAACATAAACGTTACATGCATGTGTTCATGGATGTTTGCATTTTTTTGCCTAAACCAAGGCCAAATGTGTAAATAAACAGATACGTAGGGAAAATCAGAGGTATTTATAGTACATGGGATGCATTGAAAGCTTTTAAGATTTTGGCTCTTTACACACACACACACATATATATATATATCTCGCACCATGGAATGATGGGATGTATATTTCAGTTTTCAGACAAAAGTTTATTTTGTGCGATATTTACTGCAACCTTGCAGTGTATCTGTAGCAATATTTACTCGAATGCAAATACTAATTATGGTTACAAGGTGTTACAAGAGGCACTCAACAAAATGTAGTTGTTAGCTGGGATTTGTATACCTTTTCATGTTTGTAATTATCAAAATATAATATTCCTTTTTTTTCTCTTTTCTTTTAGGATAGCCTACTCCTGCATTCCTTATTAGAGTCATTACCCTCCTTCTCCCCTGCACAAAGCAAAACCACCATCATGAGTATTATCCAAGACAAGTTAGGCAATGAGTTTTTGCGCAATGGAGGCATGGACCCCAATTTTGCACCAGGTATGCTTATGTTCAGCCACTTGCCACCAGTCACCAGCTTTACACGCCTGGCCTCCCAGTCTGTTATGGGTGAGCTTCCTCAAGAGATGATCCTGAAAAAAGAACGTGACTCGCCACCAGATCAACAGGGAACCAATGCTGCAAACACAGGGGGCTTTCTTCACAGCATGGGCATCAAACAGGAACGACTAAGTGAGCTGGATTACCGAATGCCCCTCTACAGTGGTGGCGGAGGAGTAGGGGTGAACTGTGCAGGAGGGGGTGTGGGGAAGAGTGGTACTGACATGCCAGATATGTCTTTTGTCAACCACCACCAAAACCACCAGAACATGCTCCTGCATGACCTCAGCCTCAGCAATGTTCGTTCTTTGGGAGAACCGGTGAGAGAAGAATCTGGTTCTAAATATTGTCTTTCATCTATAATTTACTTTATCCTGTCTTTCATTTGCTATATCAAAGTTTAAATTTATGGGTTCTTTGTTTATTGTTACAGTAGCCATTGCTGTCTCTCCCTTATGTGCTCTACACTCATTTATGTTTTTCCTCAGATGCCTGGAAGACCAGTTAAAGAGCCAAAAGAGTCCTCAGGTAGAAGAGGGAGGAAGACTGGGGATGGGCCGGGAGGCAAAGCTCGGAGAAAACGCAGTGACGCTTCAAAGGTTAATCGATTCCTTGTCTTTCATTCAGTAAAAAAAAGAAAATAAAAGTAGTCATCTGAAAAGTATCATTACATGTAAATGCAGATCTTTTGCTGAAAGAACAAAAGGTTTTCATTTAATTTTCATACTCTCCAACTTTTCTTGTAGGCCATGATGTTGGATGCAGACGGAGCCTGCCTGTCCCCTAACTCAAAACCACATATCTGTGAGCACTGCAATGCAGCCTTTCGCAGCTCCTACCACTTGCGTAGACATGTGCTCATACACACAGGTGAGAGGCTTTCCCTGCCTGATTTTGTTCCCTCAGGCTCAGTCTTCTTAGATTTGGTGATTTGGTTAAGCAAGTCCCTTTGCTTAACCATCGCGGTAAAGCGCTACAAGCAATCTTGGATGAATTACACATCCTCAGATCCTGTTTCAGGGATTTTCAACAGTTGGGGATGTAATCATGTTACCAAAGTTTGAGCAAATACTTGTGAAAAGAAGCGCGCTCCCCATCCTGAGTGCTTGGGGCCTTACTTAAAACCAGACAGTTGCTGGAGCCAGGAATGACTCATTGATTACTCTTATAATTCTGGACGTCTTAGTCATTCTCCTTGCTGGGAATTCCTCACTTGTCTCTGTTAAGTTAAATGAATAGTTCCAATGGGCCAGGCTAGAACTTTTTATGGCCTTATTAATATTAATTTATCTTGTTTAGCCTTAATTTTAGACTCGGGGAATGTGGTGTCTTTGTAAAAACATGTTTTCTGTACTAAGGCATTTGCTGCTATTATGCAATATAGCTTCCTCAACCTTCATACAACCTGTCTTCCACAGAGGTCCAATAAAAATCAGTTGAAATGACTTTGTCATTCGCTGTGTGTAAACCTCATTGTAGATGATCGTGCCTCTGTCCTGATCTGAACTTCTGAAATGTGTTGCGAGCATCAAACCTGAAATGAACCCAAATATTTCCACCACAGTTTAAACTTTTGGTATTTTGTACCTTAATTTATTCCCCACTAAAGAAATGGACCTATTGGATTCTTCTTGGCTAGTGATGGTCTTAATCAACAGTGTCATGTGGCAGGCTGTATGCTTTACTAGCTTTATTTATGCCCTCTTTTCCATGATTTGCATCATAACATCATTTATGTTAAGCAGGGTGATGTTGTTTTAAGTGTTGGATTACACTTGTTTTTTGGTTGTTTTTTGTTGCCCTAAAACGTTTTAGTTGTCGTTCCCCCACAAGATATTTTTACCTTAGTTGGTACATATTGATTTCTTTGCTCCTCTGTAGTATTTGTTAAAAATTTCCACAATATGCTTCCCAGTGACTGCTTCATCATGATGTGTTTACTGAAAGTGGGAAAAATGTGCTTCTGTATTTGTAGCTGATTCATTTTTCAAGACTCCATATGATTGAGTCTCTGACAAAAATTGGCTCCTACTGCAATATATATCTTATACTGATCTGAGATGAAATAGACTGTACAGATCTCAATCAGCAAGTGATCAATCGGTGGATCTCTTTTTTACACATAATTATATGGTTTAGCTGGCTCATATGCTCCTGCATTCTGTTCATTGTGTAGTGTTGCAACCTTTTATGTAACTGTTCCCTAAAAGTGTATTTTTTTCACTGATTTGATGGTATGTTAGTCTGTATGTTTTACTTTTGATCCATTTTCAGCCATCGGTTGAAATTGTGTGGGGCCTTTGTCACGGGGCTCTTAAGTCTAGACTGTCATTGGGCCTTAATTAATGTGGTGTACGGATGGTTGTATTCTTGATTGTACAGGTGAGAGGCCTTTCCGTTGCAGTCAGTGTAACATGAGCTTCATTCAGAAGTACCTGCTCCAGCGGCATGAGAAGATCCACAGTGGTGAGTTGGAGCTTTTGGGTGCACAGTTGAGTTTGTTATAAAAGCTCAGTTGATGGGACAGAGACTAAACACGGTTACTGCTGTCATTAACAGGGGAGAAGCCTTTCAGCTGTGACCAATGTAACATGCGCTTTATCCAAAAGTACCACATGGAGCGACACAAAAGGACACACAGTGGCGAGAAGCCTTATCGCTGTGATACCTGCCAACAAGTAGGCACTAAATTTACTTCGACTGTGCATTTATTCTGAATCAATTAATATTATAAATCAATGTTTTGTGTAACATATCCTTATCATAAAAATGTTTGTGGTGTTTGCAAAATGTTCACTGTTTAGCCTCATTTGTAGCCTGAAAGCTATGAGGCCCATACATGTAATTCCATATTTACTCTACTTTTAGTTTTTCTCAAGAACAGACCGGTTACTGAAGCACAAACGGACTTGTGGAGAAGCCATAAAGAAGGGTCTGGACCCAAGCATGCTGGAGCTCAATGAAGCAGAGCTAGGCCAGGGCAGCTATTCAATCACTCAGGGAAACTCTACCACCTCTGGACGCAAGAGGGCGAAGTCCAAAAATGGTGAAGGTGGTGAGCGCAAGAGGAAGAAGACTGCCTCAGCAGCAGCAGCCTCAACTTCTGGGGCAATGGCCCGTGACCTGGGCCTGCAGGACTTCAACATGGAGCAGCCTTCAGGCTCTGACCCTGCAATGCAGGGACGTACTCCCAAATTGGTCTTCAAAAAAACAGGCCGCAAAGGGCTTGACAAAAGCCTCCTTTCCGTGGAAGATGGTGTTGATGGGCAAAAACTGTTAGCCCAGAAGCCTGGTCCCATGGATCATGTGGAGGGTCCTGGCCTTGACAGCATGGGTCTACTCCAGGGACCTGGGGGCAATAAGCCCGGGCCCACCACCAGCAGCAACTATGATGATGCAATGCAGTTTGTCAAAAAGCGCCGTTACCTCCATGCAGTTAACAATGACTATGGAGCTGGTTCACTGCACATGGCATCCCAGGGCAACAATGTAATTCAGGGTTCCTTGGGGCCGGAGCCCACACTGGCCATGCTGGATTCCTCGCCGCTGGAACTCAAGCACGACAAGTCAGGCATTCCAGATGAAGTGCTGCAAAGCCTGCTAGATCATTATAGCCATAAGCCAGAAGGAACACACCCCCATGATGTGACTTTTGATTTGTCAGACCACCCGCACCATGTAGACCTTCAACCAGCAGCTCCCGTTACCCCAGAACTGGAGGATGACTCCCCAAATGGTGGGGACAAATCAGCAGTGATGAGTGAGTACTCCAAGTTCCTCCTGCAGGCTTTGGAGCGCACCAGCCATAGCGGACCCTTCTCTAGCCTTGGCCCAACAGGGCCTTTCCCACTACTGTCCAGCAGCTCTAGTCCCACAGGGCCCTTGTTCTCTGACAAACATGTGTACACCACATCTCCTCTGGATTGTGGCTACCCACCTACTGTCTCCTCTCCGCTGCCCATCGTTGCCCCTTCATCAACTTCTTCTTCATCGTCCTCCAAATCCCACTATGGAATGCTTGTTGGATCCCCCTCCCAGGCAGGCTACCACCTTAGCTTGGACTCTACTACCCACCAGCAGCTGACTCCATCTCAGGAGCTGACTGAACAGTTGGAGAAGCAGCACTCCCCTGGCACCTTCAGCATACCCTCTCAGGAGCTCGCTGCTGCTGCAGAAGGCTCCAAAGGGCAGCAGCCTAAGGCTGGAGGGAGCACTGCCCCCACCAATGGCTCCACCTACCCAGACCTGTCCCCACTGAACCCCCCTAAAGAAACCACATACCAGATTGAGAACTTTGCCCAAGCTTTTGGCTCCCAGTTCAAGTCTGGACGGCGGACCCCTCTGAGCTACGGTAGTGATCCTGGGGCAGAGGTCGACCACAGAATACGGACTCCAGTGTCAGAATTCTCAGGGTATACCAGTTTGTTAGCCGATGTCAGTGAGCCAGTGAGTACAGGATCAAAAACCCCTACAAGCCAAAGTTTTAGATAAGGGTCAGATGAGGTGAAGCCAGTAGGGGCCTGTTGTATTGCTGTCCGCGGTCCCTACTCCTGTTCTAATTTTGTTCTTGTAGCAAAGTTTTGTTTTATGAACACTGCCATTAAATGTTAATACAAAATGACCAGGGAGGGTCTAATATGGCCTCAAATGCAATTTTTTAAAATATTCTCATTTTTATTATGTAGTGTAAGAGTAGTGATTTTGATATGAACGTACAGTAGATTTAAATGTAATTTAAAACATTTAGAGGGTAGCTATGAACTAACTTTTTTCCCTTGTTTTTCCTGTACCGCTGTGTTTTATCAATCATCATACCATTGTAAAAGTAATATTGAATAATTTTGATGATTTCAATAATGATAACATTTTGGCAGGGAAAGGCCCAGAATTCAAATGTCAAAAAAACTATATATTGTCTGTTACAAGAAACGTATAAACTCAGGAAAATAGGCGAAATTGTGTAATAAAACTTTGTATTATGAGATGCAATTAGCACATTTTTACAGGTGTACTTTGAGACTACAAAGCTTTGTTTTTCTCTTTTGTTTTTTTTTTTTTTTTTTGTTTTGTTTTTTTTTTGTGTAAGAACAACAAATTTACAGTACAGGATGATGTTTGGTTTTTACTGCGTGTAGCTTTGTCGAGATTATGGTACTGTTGTCTCAATGTGAAGACATTTCTTTTGAGAGCCACGTCTACATGAGTTACTATGAACTGTAGCAGGTAATTTGTGCTCACACCACTTGTTCTGAGTGAAGATGGTTCATCGTAAGACCGTAGGGTCACTTGGTGAAACCTGTACAGCCATACACTCCTCTGCGTGTGTGTGTGTTTGCACGCGCACTAGTGTGGCCGTAAAAAAAAAATAAACAAAAAGCAAAATAAAAAAAATAAAAAAAAAAAAAGAGCAGCTTAGACAAAAGTCTACCCAGAAGTAACTGTTTCCTACTGTTACAGCTGTCAGTCTGAGAATGCAATGAATACCAATCTGATCTTTTCCTCGTGATGTTGCTGAAGTGATTTCTGTTTTTTTTTTTTGTTTTTTTTTTAAACAAGTTACCACTTTTCTACTTCACTCCTTGCTGTTTCTTTTTAACAATGGAATCAAACAAGCACTTTTTAAACAAATCATTGGAAATAACAATAACCCATTCAATTTGCATATGTGACACATGATTATTATGCTAATGATTATTACTTTTAAGAGGAGAAAACTGTGAACGGGAGCCGGGTGGGTGGGGTGGACTTTGATGGGGGTTGAGTACGTGTGACCACGGGCATTTTAAGGGTATTTTGTTGCTTTTTTCTTTTTCTTTTTCTTTTTTTTTTCCTACGGTTTTTCGGGTGATGTTGTAAAAAGATGATTTGCCATAATTTTGTTATACAATATTTAGAGAGTACCTCTTTGTATTTAAGTGTTTTGAGAGATGGGCTGACATGCTGGAACCCTTATATGGGTATGTTGGATTCATACCTGAAACTTTATTTATTTTCCAATAGCCTCACCAGAACTCAGTAGCAGATGTTTTTAAGGCAAATAATCACAGACGTACGCTCAATTGTTTTAAACTTTTGAACCCCGCTGTTTTAGTAGTTTCAAGAAACGGCTTCAGTGACACAGTTCAGAAACTAAAGTTGCATTATATCCTCTTCCCTTCCCCAAAATGCAGCCCTGCACTCACAAGAATAAACAATGGCCTTCTTTGTCTTCCGTGGCTAAAGCCATTCTGTCCCGGCAGCCAGGGTTGATATTTAATTTAGTTGATTTCCTGTGAGCCGTTTACCCCCCCCCCCCCCCCCCCCCCCCCCCCCCTTTCCTTTTCCTATGTCTGTGAGCTCGACAGCCAAGAGACTTTGAAGCTGCTCAGATCACATGGAACAAAGACTGACTGACCAGCCACTTCACTCCAAACACACACTATGCTTTTAAAGAAGAGGGAAAAAAAAATAAAGAGTGGGTGAGAGGGAGGGAAAAAAGACAAAAAGATTGACCTAAATATACCTCATATCATTAAAGTGTAAGAAAGCAGGGACACGCGTTTCATGTATGTAGTGGGAATATTTGTAGTATAGGTTCGACATATTGTATAATCATTTTAACACTGCCTGTGTTTACAATTATAGAGCAAATGTCTCATCAAAATGCAAATGTATTTTTTTTTTCTGTAAAAAGAACATCCACGCCAAGCAGTGTTGCATTATAGATGCCTCATAGAACATTCATTCTTCTCATGTTATATCCCTTATTTTTGTTACTTGCCATGATGTGTTTTGATATGATCTCTAGAAGGATATTGTTTACAAAACTGTACAAAAACACTAAAAGTCTGTTTTTTTTTTTCCTCCAGTATGCATGAAAGACATTTTGTACGGCTTTTTTTTCTGTCACCTCAATACCAAATTTTGTAGCAGAGGCCTCCCCATTCCTTTGTCTTATTCATTTTAGACCCCTTGTGATATGATTTCCCAGGCTGTACCTGTTATTGAGATGATGAATGAATTAGAGAAGCCAATAAAAACTTTTTGTTACAGAAAGTGTATATTTATTTTACAGAAAAATCTTTTTAGATATTAAGATAATACTGTTTAGCTGTAGCACATTTTTTTTCCTCTTTTGTCTGCACATATATTAATGATTAATACTAATATTTTGAAAAACCTAAACGTTACATATACTATGTTGCCAAAAGTATTTGCTCACCCATCCAAATAATGGGAATCAGATATTCCAGTCACTTCCATGGCCACAGGTGTATAAAATCAAGCACCTTGTCATGCAGACTGTTTTTACAACTATTGTGAAAGAATGGGTTGCTCTCAGGACCTCGGTGAATTCCAGCGTGGAACTGTTATAGGATGACACCTGTGCAACAAATCCAGTCTGGAAGTTTCGTCACTCCTAAATATTCCACATTCAACTGTCAGCTGTATTATAAGAACATGGAAGTGTTTGGGAACGACAGCAACTCAGCCCTGAAGTGGTGGGACACATAAACTGACAGAGCGGGGTCAGCAGATGCTGAGGCAGATAGTGCGAAGAGGTCAATTGCTACAGACCTCCATACATCACCAAGTGCAATGCAAAGCGTCAGATGCAGTGGTGTAAAGTACACCACCACTGGACTCCGGAGTGACGAATGGCGCTTCTCCATCTAGCAATCTGATGGACGAGTCTGGGTTTGGCGGTTTGGCGGCTGACATCAACCCGAAAAAACACCTTTGGGATGAATTAGAGCGGAGACTGAGAGCCAGACCTTCTCATCCAACATCAGTGTGACCTCACAAAGGCACTTCTGGAAGAATGGTCAAAAATTCCCATAAGCACTCCCGAACCTTGTGGACAGCCTTCCCAGGAGAGTTGAAGCTGTTATGGCTGCAAAGGGTGAACCGTCGTCATATTGAAACCTATCGATTAGGAATGGGACGTGACTTAAGTGCTAAGTCAAGGTAGGTGAGCGAACACTTTTGGTCATATAGTGTATATACACATTTTGAACTTGCAACAGAGGTTGTTTTTTCTTCCTTTTTTTTTGTGTACATGTGTGTGAGCGTGTTCCCTTCACCAGCTGTCTGGACAAGCTGCCACGTTTTATAGACGCCCCCCAAAAAAAGACCTGATCTGTACATATCAATTGCAAGAAAGTAAGGTACGCGTATCTTTAAATGCTCATACATATGTAAAAATTTGTGCAGTTGTCAGAGACATTCTACTCTTTTAAATATCAAGATATTGCTGTTTAGCTGTAGCACACATTAAGAGAACTACAGTTATTGTTTGAGATCATAACTATTCATCAGGATGATTCATGCAGATTCAGTAACACATCTGTCTGGAAGTAATAATGTTCCTTCCTTACCTCTGGAGCTGTTTCCCAGCCTCTGCGGTGAACAGGACCAGACATCCAGGCTGAACTGGAGAACCGTGTAGTAAATGTAGGTGCAGTTGGGCTCAACGTAAATGCAAATGAATTTAATTTGGATCCATCGTTTTTCTTTTCCTACATTTTTTTCCTTACATCTGATCAGGGAATATAACACTTTGAAAACATCTTGGCTTGCCCCTAATGAGCAAGTCGCGTGAATCCAATTTACAGTCAGTCTGCCATGTGATGTGTTGAGAATATGATGTTATGCTGCAATTTTTTTTTTTTTTTTTTTTGCATGAGGCTTTGCTGCCAGAAGGTGGAACTGTTTTATCATCAAATGTTTCAAGACATTCTGTCTGGCATTCAAGGAACTAGGTAATGCTGTTGATGATGACATGGTGCACGAGTGGCCTCCATGGCTGAATGTAATGTTGACAGGTTTCAGCTCCCCCAGACATCCACTAGTGTCCCTGGTGGCTCTGAAAAACCCGTTTGGTTCATGTTGAAGATATTTTAAAACGGTTCCTATAACAACTGACTATGTTATGAAGAGGGGAAAAAAAGCATCCTCAGTCATTCTACAGTGTTTTAATAGTCTTCACCGTGATATGAATAGAATAGTGTTTGTAGTCTGATGACATCACGTGCAACATGGTCAGGTAACACAGATGAACTCTGCAAGTAGAAAACATGTCCTGTTCAACATCTGGAGTGCAGAGATGTTCCTTTACAATAACTATTGTTAACAAGCACTGAGTAAGCACATTATATCTGAAATGTTTCCCTTATGATTTATGCTAAATTGTGGTCCCCACTTAATGAAATGCTTTGTGACCAGATGTTAGAAAGTGTCATACATGGATGGCTCGCAAAATAAATAAAAAAACTGAAGTAAGCTTGTGAATAAACATCAGTAAAGGCATTACTTCTTTATAGACCAGGATGGTTCACATCAGTGTGAAAATGTCCCTGAATATCCAAACATATGACAAATGTAGTCTCTCATGGTGACACTTCACTTTGCAAAAGGTTTGGTGTGATGAACCATGACAAAAATATTCAATTTGCCTTAAAGGAGCACTGGGTTCAGGGTTGAAGGCCCCCACTCTTGTCACTCTCCGTCTTTTATCCTCACAAGTCCTCACGCTCATTCCCGGTGTCACAAGACTGCCTCACTGCCGGGAACAGCATGATAGGCGGGGTTGAAGATGGACATAAAACTGGAAGTGACTTTGGACTTGCCGTTGTCAAGAGAAGCAGTTATTGCTCGGTGATTGTACCTTTTTTTTGTTGACACTCCTTATGTCCATACAACCTGCTGGTGGCAAATGCAGCTGGTGAAGACTGTCGCATCTGATAAAAGGTGTCTGACGTGCCGCGTCACTGCTTCAAGATAAGCCGAAGCCATTAATAGCAGCTGAAAACGAACCTTAACATTCTTTTCATTTGACTTTTTCACGTTTCGCAAACGTTATCATTTCATGTGGTTCAAAAAAGTGCAGCAGTTATTAAAAACATTAATAGTGGATTTATTTTACTTCATAAAATACATATTCAATTTAACAGTATTGCTTGTTTAAAATGATAAACTTGCCAAATTTGATATTTTTCACTAAACGATCAAGAAACACACATTTTTAACCTAACTTTTGATTTAAAAAAAATGTTAAGTTATACATCATTTCACTGTAATGATCTACTTAACCACTCCGAGCTGTTTATAGTTATTGGCTTCAAAATGAAAGAATAAAACAGCAGAGATAACGCTGCTGATATGTTTGGTCTCTGCACCTTTTACTTTTTCTGCAATTTTTATTTGTTTGCAGAGGTGACAGTTCTTTTTCTAAATGTACTTTTTTATGCATAGAGCACGAGGTTACTGTTTAATCATGAAGGTTACATGTTCTTTTGATAAATGTCTTCAGAACCTTTAACTTTATTATCACTTTCAGGTAAGCAGTAGTGAAAGATATGACTTTAGCACAATAAAACGACACATGATAACAAAAACGACCATGATTCATTTTCCAAAACACTACTCCCGCTATTAATATTTTACAACAAATTTACAACTGTTCTCTTTCCTCCTGTCCTATTTTAACTGTGGCCACGTTAAAGTTATTTGTCTACTTTGCACACTATATCTTTACATGTGTTTTATGGCTAAAACTTTGCCCAAAGGGTTTTTTTTTCTGGCCTGTCATTAGTGAATAAACAGATTATTAAGATTTGTTATTAACCAAATCCCTGGAAGATGTTTTTTTTTTTTCGGTGGCGTTTATGGAGCCCTCTTGTAGAAAACGTGTCCAGCAGATTTAAATTCAAATTCAGTTTATTTTAATGTGAGGTCAGACCAGAACAGCTAAAAGGATACTCAAGGTTTTCCAACCCAGAGTTATTTATAAGATTTATCAAAGCTTCAGCAGAAGTAATGTTTTAACCCTACTCTGACTGTCTCACTAACTCAAACTGTGACTTGAGAGAAGCCCGAGAACTGAAAGCTTTGGCTCCCTTTTATTCTTCTAGACACGCTTCAGTCTTCAGCTGGAAAAATACAGAAATATGAGATCTTTAAAATAAGACGGAGAGTTGCCCCTAAGGGTTTGGCACGTAAGGAGAATAATTTTAAATTCTGCTTTGGAATTAGGTTGGAGCCAATCAAGAGGAGAAGCAAAAAATTGGAAAACCACGAGCATTCATCAGAACTGTTGGCTGAAGGCTTTCTGAGATAAACTTTAGGACAGATTTAAATTGGTAAAAGAAGGCAGTTCCTTAAACTTGTTTCATGCAACACTATATCCTTGAAACACTATTTCCTTGTCCAAAATAATGTCAGAGTATTTATGAAACCCAAGGACACTTTACAACCAAGAGGGAAAACAACGATGGATAAAATCAGTCAACAATATCACTCTATTCAATTTCAGATCCAGTATCATCATCACCATCATCATCATCATCACCATCACCATCATCATCACCATCACCATCACCATCACCATCACCATCACCATCACCATCACCATCACCATCATCATCATCACCATCATCATCATCATCATCACCATCACCATCATCATCATCACCATCACCATCATCATCATCACCATCATCATCATCATCACCATCACCATCACCATCACCATCACCATCATCATCATCATCATCATCATCATCACCATCATCATCACCTCATCACCATCATCATCATCGCCATCACCATCATCATCATCATCATCATCATCATCATCATCATCATCATCATCATCATCATCACCATCACCATCACCATCACCATCATCATGATCATCATCAATGAGGAAGAAGAAGAAGGCTTTCCTTCAGTATTTGATTCCTAATAGTAACAACTAGGTAGTTGTTTGGATCTATACTCCACATTGTGAGTCTTAAGCTGTCACTCTTTTTTGAACATGACTTAGATAAAGTCACAGAAGCAGTAGTGAACGTTATTGCAAGGATTTGGATTTCTGACTTTTATTTGGACTTCATTAGAGCTGAAAGAATTTGTTAAGATATCAAATTGGTTTAAAAAATGGTTTGGATTAAATTTGGTGTAAGGAGGCGGAGTCAACATCTCAACCAGCATCTCAAATAAGCTCAGAGTAGGGATGGCAGTCCTTATTTTACACATCATTTTGGCAACCTCTAACACAAATATGGATGGACAGGTTAGATTAGAATACACGTATGGAAATCTTAGTTAATTAGCGCAGAAGTTTGATCGTTCTGTTCTGGTCTGGATCCATTAAATGTGTCACATTGCATTAGCAGAGGCTTTAATCCAAAGCAACTTACAACAGAGAAATACACTCAAGGCCCACTAACATTGTAGATTATAATGTCATCATTCAAGTAAGTGCAACTATGACAACATTCAAGTGAATCGTAGGAAGTTAAAGAGAGGGCAGATCAGGTCTTGAATGTAGAGAGGGACGGTACCATCATTGAGGAACGCAAGAGCCTCGACTGTGAGGACAGGGCCAGTGATCTCACAGTACCAGTGGACAAAACCATCAGCCCATCATATTTCAGCTCAATTATACAAACACTGGCTAGTTGAAGGAATGTAAAATCAGACAACCAGGACAGGAGACTAAAGTTACAGTGGATGGCTTTTGCTGATAACAGCACAAGACAGCGCTTCCTAAAATCTACAATACAAAAAAATATTGTTGGAAAACCAATGTTTACAGCTGAGCTCCAACAAGAGTAAACTATACACAAATGCAACATAAGCATGCAGTACACCAATTCTGAATCTTGAAAATATAGCCGTTTTCATTGTCAACAATGCCGAAGACTCTGTTTGTGATGGACTGATGACCTGCCTCTCAACATATGAATTCTGGGAAAGGCTCCATCCCTTTGTTTCTGGATGAAAATCCTTGTTTGAACCTGTTTGAACCACGAGTTTTTTCCACGTACACCCATGATGACGTTGAAGTGGCGTAAGAGTTGAGCCTTGAGTAAACTGAGATATGCGACTGGGATAAAGGTCACCATGGAGATGATATCATTTTTACAAGTGATGATGGGGGTATACTTTATTTTTCTTCATATAAGTTCGACAACCTAATTGAAGTTTTACATTTTAAAACATTTAAGACATTTACAGTCATCCAGGTTTCCTATTAGGTTCTCACCAACCTCATACTTTTTTTTTTAATCTTAGCTGTTTACATCATGGATTGTGTTTTATTATCTTTTATTATGTGACAGCTCCAGATCAAAGATCACTCTACTCTTCGTCCCACCCTGTTTTATTGGCCACTCAGTTTGCAGTAACAGAAAATGGACCAAATTGTTCTCAGAAAAAACAAGAAACATTTTTCAGACTCGCTGAAAAATGTTTCCACACATCACATTATGTTGCGTTTTAACTGAGCATGTGCACAAATGCTGTTTAAAGAAGTTGCTTCAGAGTTGGTCAGTCACAGGTGGAACTGTCATAAATTCATAAAATGATTGGCAGGTAATGCAATCTTTGTTCCCTCAGTTTTATTGCTGTCCCAGCCTGGAGCTAATAAAATCAGAGGCATGTGAGAAAACGAGCCAAACAATGCCATGACAGCCAAACGTTATTCAGTATATGAAACAAAGCCAGTTTCTCATTAGTGTCATTAATTATTATATTGGTTGTTGACTTGAATTCACAAGTCTCTTCCCGACTTTGATGAAGTTCAGGAAGGATGACATACATCCCTCAGTCCTAAAGGAGTATTTTATTCAGTACAAAAATCGATTTTGTAAAGTTTTTTTCTCATAATTAAGTTAACTGGTTTCTTCCAGTTTTGTCACACGGTTAAGAAAACAACCCTAATTTGAACTCCCTCTTGTTCCTTTATGGAGATACTCAGTGTTGGATCCTTCCTCGTTTCATTTCTCCTCAACATTGTAAGCCTTGATATATGTCCCTTTCTATTTCTCTGGAATATTGTTTGTCTAAAGCAAACATGGTTTTGGGTTAATAATTGTAAGACAGGAAGGAAGAGTATTATATGATAACACAATACTTGTTGAGAAACTGGTCCTGAAGACCCGTATTTATCCCATGGTTGGATAATTACATTCACTAAATGCTTAAAGGGATAAGCTGACATTAGTAAGTAGTATTTACTGAGATCATAAGAAGGCAAATTGCATCCAATCACCCAGACTGACAAAGTCTCTGATTATTGTTGCTACATTGCTACACCTAGTTTGACAAAAAAAAACAACCTTCCAAACCACTGGAAAACGCGTTTACTTTTTAAACTCTGGGGTTGAGTCCCAACATGCTGGGAAAACTCTTCCACTTTTTGCATTTCGATTATTCCTTTCTGCTCCAGGAAGCAGGGACGGTGCTGTTTCTTTAAAATAAAAGGTCCCAAAATAGTTCTGACAATGACCATAAAGTGATGTCATCTTCTTTCTAAATTTGTGTTTTTATGGAGCATGTAGTGACTCTTGCCTTGACCTGGACTCACCCACCCTTTAGATCTGGATCACATACAGGTGGGTATAAAAGCAGACATGATATACATCATCGAATCTGTTAGCAGATAAGTGGCCTGAATCAGAAAACATCCTGAGTTTAACTCTAGGGTTTTTTTTGCGTTGTGTCACCGAGGGAGGGAGTGGCTAATGATTAAAACCGCCGGAGGTGGAAGGAATCAGCCACACTGAAAGGTTTTCAGAGAACAGAGTCTCGACAAGACATCGTCCTCCCTGTTTATCTTCTGCTGGTTCAATTTTGACTGGGATTTCTTCAAATATTTTTTTTTTTGTTCACAATGGCTAAAATAGTCCCACTTCTTTGTGGCCTTGGGATTTTGGCCATTCTTGGTAAGGCACTTTAATTCATTAACTTTACATCTCAGTTTCCTTAGCGTTGCAGCAAATGGACTCAATAAATCACGTGAAGTACCTGAAATTGCAACAGAAACATTTTATTTACACAGGTGAAGTTTTGAAAGGCTAATGTATAAATTGTAAATGAATAACTAGACTTAACTTATGGCTTATAGATCAGTGTCCTGTTCGTTGTCCTTCAACCAGTATTTGGAACTAGTCCAGTGTCTTTACAATGGGCTTTTTACTTCAATCAAATCAAAATATAAAATTTGTTTAGTTTGGATATGTTTAACAGAAAAAAACAATCATCGTGATGAACATTCTGAAAAGCCTCGCTCCAGTGGAGATAGAAACATACCACATAAAACAGACTTTATTTCACTTCTTTCCATCTTTGTTCACCCAGCTTAGACATTCATACTTAACTACAACTGCATAATTATCTCATCATTTACTGATCTTGTTCTAATTTTGACACCTAAAGATCTAAATTATTCACAATAGCAGGTCACACTGTACTGCCAAAGTATCTAGAAAAACACTGCCTCCGTTCCGTCTTGTGTGAGTGCGAGTAAGTGGATAATTTGACTAGTTTCTACTGATGACTCTTCACTGTCTGGGGCCAAAAAAATGATTCAGTGTAGTTTCAAAGACAGATTTACAGAGTCATGTGTATATACAGTTCTTTCATATAAATTCCTATCATTGTTATAATGAATGCCGATCCACAAGCTTGAATTTTAGGTTCAAACAGATGATGCAGATCTGCTATATATTTATCATTCATATGTAAATACCACTTGTGCTGCAGCTAAACATACACGACAGTGACAGCAGCAATTTTACCAAATGCGAAACCAGCACACTCATGACTGAAGTAGAGAAAAGGAAATCGCTTTCATTTTGTGGTCCCAGTCGTGCGACTGACAACAGGCACAAAAAATGACAATTGAACAAATGCACACGCTTCCTGTTTCAAATGCAATCTCTGTGCAGAAAAAGGCATCATAATATGCTTAGTAATTAGTATTAGTAATTTAATACGAATAAGGATAGAACTTTCCAAAGCGTATTTGTACAAGTGTCTTCTGGGAAGTCTATGATCAAGTCCCCTGCGTTGCCCACTCAGTCTGCAAGAAGTGACGCAATCTGTAAAGCTGTCTTAATAAACTTTTTCTTGTGTGTGTGTTTGTGTGTCTAACTTGTTAAGATTTCATTGTTAGAGATTTTGCATGCAGGACACGAGTTATAATGTGATGTTTCAACTTTTAACAATTACAGCATCTCCTTCTGAATCAGCTGTAACAACACCACCAACACCATCTCCACCAACAGCAACACCACCAACACCATCTCCACCAACAGCAACACCACCAACACCATCTCCACCAACATCAACAGCAACACCACCAACACCATCTCCACCAACATCAACAGCAACACCACCACCACCATCTCCACCAACATCAACAGCAACACCACCACCACCATCTCCACCAACATCAACAGCAACACCGGCATCATCATCAACTGCACCTCCATCCATAACATCTTCAGGAGATCCACCAACAGGATCTGCAGCTACTGCATCACCACTCCCTACAACTGCAAAACCTCCAAGTAATTATTTCACAGTTCAAATACAGAAGATTCTCTTCGGTGTTCTTTGATTTAAAGGCAGGCTAAGTGATTTGCAGATGATGTCATATCTACTGTCATTTGAAACAAAATGTTAACAAAACACAGACCACTAACTCCCCCCCCCCCCCCCCTCCCCCTTTCAAGTGCTCCTTAAGAAACCCCTCCTCAGGGTTAGAGCGCACATAAAACTGCTTACCCTGCCTTTAAGTGCTGACAGAATATTTTAGTTGCTTCCATTGCCGTCTATTTGTTTATGCTTATTGTCCTTGAACTTTGAAGATCCCTGTGAGTCAAAGCCGTGCCTCGATGGAAGCACCTGCGAGCCTCGTTTTAATCAGTCCTTTGAGTGTTTGTGTCTGGTGGGTGAGACCTATGATTATACCGCCAACACTTGTGAGAAGGGTAAGTGACAAACTATGTGGTTTCATGCATTTGTGAGATGTTAGTAAATAGAGCAGTGACGGCTAACTTTTCCTCCTTTGATATCAGATGTGCTGGTTTAATCAGAACCACATAAACTACATAAAATTATAGCAGAGCCCGTTAGTTACAGTGTTGCTGGACACTTTGAATCTGTGTTGTATCATCTGGTTTACTCTACAAGGGATAATAATTTGTAAATGTTCATCAGAGATTATCAAGGGAGTTACTCATATGGGTCTTTTTAATATAATTTAAACATCCAAATATTTGTAAAAGCTGTATTTTTGCTGTTGTAATTTTGCTCCTTATAGCTTGAGGTTATCAGTAACAAATCAGATCAAGAACCACAGAAAAATTTACATTAATTATGCAACAACTTGTCAATCACAAGGTAGCCCCACCCTCAAGCGCACCTTGTTTGATGTCCATTGGCTTTAACTGGTCCTGTGATTTATTATATCAAAATGTTTAAAATGTGTTTTATGTGTTAATTTGTTTTATTGAATGCAGACTCTTATGTTGATATTTTTCTGTTCACAGCCAAAGTGTTTCATGGGAGCCTTGGCCTAACTTTATTTGAGTATGTAGATGAAATGAGGGACAAAACTTCTGAAGCTTTTCAACGAACCTCCCTCTTTATTACCACTGTGGTAAGCAGTTATCATCATTGAATCTTTTCAATTGGTTGGTGGATATCTTTCAAAAAGCTCAAATTTTATGCTGCCGGTTTTAGACGATATCCTAAAGAGTTTTTTTTTTTTTCTAATACACAGATAGACAAAGTGTTCAAAGATGACACGTACTTTAAATCTACAGTACTGCAACTTCGGTAGGTTTTCATGCTGACAGTGTTTACTATTGTCATCTAAAACCAACTACTTACTGTGCACTTTGAATGAAAATTTAATCATTAAGCATGAGTTTTGTCCACACAGGCAAGCTGGGAGCAGCAAAGGTTGGTTACTGCGAACCAATAAAGTTGATGCATCTGTAGAGATCATCTTTAAAGCAAATTCAGAAGTTACACAGGAGCAGGTTTTAAAGAAGATGACGGAGATCACTTGTGAAACGTGTGAACTGCATGGATCATTTGAAAGTAAGCTTAATACTCAAAGAAGATACATACATTTGTGTATATATATATATATATATATATATATATAACTGCAATTGGTTAATCTTCCATAGGTGTATAAGTCCACTCTAGTGCACAGTTTATGTTGCTTATACATGTCATCTACTTTATCATTTAAAATTGCTGCATGGGCTAAAAGCATGGATAGACAACATTTTAATGTTGTTTTTTTTTTAAATATATATTTGTTCAATATACACCTTAAAAGTTCAATTTGAATAAACTGTCGTTCAGATGAAGCCCTGCTCACATTCAGTGTTTTTTTTTGTTTTATTAACTCAGCATGTTTCTGACTGTGCTCTGTTCAAATAGCTCAGTGAACCGTAACCGTCTGACTATGAACAGTTGTTTTTTGTGCCAGGATCCCAAACCTGAAGCAGCATTACTGGTGTCATTTTATTGATGACATCACTGTACATGTTTACAAAAAAAATGGTCTACGCTGCCTTCTTCTTGTCTTTTTCTTTATATTATTGTGACGGTAGCTTTGCATGCAAAGTAGATATTGTATAACTTGTATATTTTTATACATATTGTTGTGCATTTATCTTTCACCTAGATGATGTTGATTGACTTTTGTTTTGTTTTATGTAAAGGCGTCGACATGTGCAGCGGCGATCCTTGTGATCCCATCAGTACAACGTGCAAGTCAAAAGATGGATCTTTCACCTGCACTTGTAAAGATGGCTATTTTAAAACGGTTTTCAGTGACAGAATATGTCAAGGTAAGGGAATTAAGGAATTAGAAGATAGTTCGTGAAAAATTCTGTTTGTGCATGAAGGTTAGTGAGAGAGTGAAACTAAATTGCAAACTTATCTCAATGTTTTTTTGTTTTTTGTTTAAAGCATGTCCTCAAGGGGAACAATACAAGGATTCAAAGTGTGTCCCGTAAGTGCATCTATCTCTACTTCCTAGCACAGCAATACAAATACTGCTGGAGGCGCTGGCTGCAGACCAGTAGGAAGGTGGAGCTCCACTTTCACAGTGGTTACAGGCAATGACGTCATGAAGGACTGTGAAGCAGCTCCTTGAGAAAGACATGTAACTTTTTGAAGTTTGAATATATTCTTACCGGGAGTGGGATCGCTTGCTTCCGCAGAGTGGAATTCCACTTTCCCAACAGTCCTCAGCCAAGCCCGCTTTAACGTGATCTGTGTTTGCAGCGAGTATAAGTAAATATTATTATAACATAAACTGTATCTTTGTTTTTCAGTTGCCAGTTTGGCTTTTCTGGTTTTAACTGCCAGGAATGTGAGTATGAATTGATGTTTGTTGGCGTCTCAGTGGCAGCAATATTGCATTTTAATGTTTTTCTTTCCGTTGTTCTCATGATGGCGTTTTTCAGTTAAAACAAAACTAATTCCCCTTTGATGATGACTTGTACATTTTGTAAATGACAATATTACTTTTGTTAAATCCCGAGTGCTGCTGTATGTCACATCGAGTCTTTTTAAGATAGTACAGCAATGACTCTCTCAAGTTCACTTTGCAATGTCTTTACTTTGCAATACGGGTGTACACACGCGTTTATCTTTAAACCAAATCAGACAGAACATTACCACCACCAGCATGATTTTGAGCAGGTCCTCCTTGTACTCAATAAAGAGCTAAGACTGAACATCTGAGGGTGTCTGGTACCAGGGTGTTAGACACACAGATCCCTCGGGTCTTATGGGCTGTGGGGTTGGGTCTCTGTGGATTTGGAATTCCTTCCACAGCTGCCATCAGGTCCCATCAGATTGATATCTGAGGAGTTTGGAGATATTTAGTAGATGACAAGCTTGATTTCTAGGGTGCAGGTTTTCCCTAAAACACAACACTGTAATCATATGAGCAGCCACGACATTTTGACCCATAACCCCAAAGGAGAACAAGCAAAAACGAATTAAATAATATATATTTAAAAAAAAAGATGATTAGTGAAAAAATTAAGTCATTACTCCTTTTTCACCAATGTTCAGCAGCTGGTAGACATCATTTCAGCCACCGGAAACACAATCGTATGTCTGTTTTGTGATAACTGAATGGCTCTCTTAGTTGACACTAATTAGAAAAGAAAAAAAAAGAAAACGTCCTGTGATCCTGAAACAACACAGTGATGTGCAGTGAATTTTATTTTTTCCATTTATGTGAAGAAAACAAACACAAGATACTTTTTTTTTTTTTTTGAATCAGCACCTTTTACCTTTAGAGGTTGTATATGATCCGGTCTTTGGGAAAGTTGTTAAATGGTACTGCTTTGTTGGTGACGGTTTCTTAATTGTGTTTGCCAGCGTGGATGTTGATCCTCGTAATTGTCGGCTCCGTGCTCGGAGCCCTGCTGCTCATCACCATCATTCTTCTGGCAGTACAAGCTTCCAAGTGAGTGTCTCAACCTTTCCCTCACCCGCTTCCAAACTTAGTGGATTAAATTAAATTACTGCAGAAGCATTTATGCTTTTACTAGAGAAATCTAACTTTAAATGTAACACAATTACAGCAGATCCTAATGTTACCCTCTGCAGATCCTGTATGGTGAGCTCCAAGAAGAAGAATGAAGATTTTGGGAAACCATATGTGAGCCATTCTGCTGCCAAGGCACCGCTTGTTAACGGCAGCAACAATTATGGAGCTCCAGTCAA